>NDGN011327344.1:0-19978 GCA_002564285.1 Tympanoctomys barrerae
GGGGCGGGGCGGGCGCTCCACGCCGGGTGTCCCCGCGCGCGCCCCCGTCCCTTCCCCCTCCTAGCGCCCGCGGGCCGGGCCGGGCGCCCGGGGACCTGGCACTCCAGAAGGGATGGGGGCGCTCAACCTCCTCCGCTCCCCGCCACCCGCGCGACGGCCGGGGCGCCCGGATCCCCCGCGGGGTCCCCGTTCCCATCGCGCGCGCGCGCGCCTGCGGCGGGAGGAGGGGTGGTGCGGCCGCCGCGAGGCCTGGGCCAGCGAGCCGCGGTGCGCTGTCAGGGGCAGGTGTTGGGTGTCCCCCCTCCCCGCCCCGCGTCAGGGGGCCGGACGGGGCAGGCGGGAGGCGCAGTGGCCAGGCCTGAGAGCCGGAAGGAGGCCGGCCCGGGCGGGTTCTGCGAGCGTTCGCGGCGCGTGGGCGCGCACAGCCCGAGCTCCCTGCGTCTCTAGCAGCGCCTGCAAGGCCGAAACTGGTTCTCGCCCCTTGCAGGCGAGGAAACTGAGGCCTGGGAGGCGAGGGGCTCACCCAGGGCCCCCTAGCTCGCAGCCTGTGAATTTCTGCCCCAGCATTTCCGCTTCCTTCCTGGTTTAAAGGTGTTTCCTTGCTCGAGCCAGACCCATCCCATTCCCAGGGAGATTCCTTGGGACCACAGTCACATGGGCAACATTCTGCAGTCCCCTGAGATCAGGGTAACAATAAAGGACACTGGCTAGGGAGTCCTCAGGAGGGGAGCCCAAGCCAGGTGGGTGCCCACCCCTACTGCCTGAAGGTCAGGCCCAGGGTGCACAGAGCAGGCAGGTCTCCATGTTGGCTGTTCCTGGGCCTCAACCCCTGGGCCTCTGAGGGCTGGGGGCTGGGGGCGTGGGGGTGGGAACCCCTTTCCCTCTTTGGCTCTCAGTTTCGCAGAAGCCTTTGCCACCCCAAGGCTGGACTCCAAAGAAGACCTGTGAGAGAGCCCCTCTTCCCCGCACAGTGCTGGTCACCCAGCCAGGTGTGGTCCCTCTGGCTGCGGCAAGTGGCTGCTGAAGGCGGCTGTGTCTGGCATCTGTGACACACAGGGCAGGAAAGTGACAGCAAAGGCCCTGGCAGCCTCCTGCAAACCCTTCATTTTCCCAGCCCTCACTATAATCAGGGAGGCGCAGAAAAGCAAGCACAGTGGCAGATGCAGCGGCCAGCGCCAGGCGCAGGATGGGCAAGGGAAGCAGCACTGTCTCAGAGGACCTTCCTAAGTTAGTGTCTCATGTTTGTGGATTGCTGGGACACTGCATGGGGAGGCTGGGTGGCTCGAGTCCCCGCTGGAAAGTTCTTTCTATGGGCCAAGGAACAGAATGGGGACACTATCCTGGCCCTAGAGCAGAAATGAGTCCCAAGCTAGCCCTACTCTCAGAGACATTTGCTCATAGGGTCTGGCCCACCGTAGGTGGCTTTACCAAACACCTACTGTGTGCTGAACAACATCTTCATGCGCCATCTCCATGGCAACGCTTTGAGGCAGCATCCCTTTTCGTTCACTTAGGCATGTTGAAGGGTGAATGGGCAAATGAATGAGTGAGGAAGCAAGAGCGACAGCAGTTATAAATCCATGGCTTGTTGGAGGTGGGCCACAGGTGAGGCCGGTGGAGTGGAGGAGTCAAGCAGGTCAAGGTGAGGCAGATCGAGGCTGAGGCTGGTGTGGGTTCTGTGACTGGAAGACACTCCTTGCTGGCATATGAGGTTCAGGGCGTGGCTATAGGGCACCAGTCTACAAGGCCCTGAGCTCTCCTGGGCTTGTTACGGTCAAGGGAGTGACTGAAAGGCCCCAGGGTGTGGCTTTGTTTGGCGATCTGGCCAGAAGTGTCTCTGTTGATGCTCTCATTATAGGACTAAAGGAATGAATGAATGGGTGTATGAAATGTGGATGTGATGTGCACTGGCCTAGCAGGTTCTCCCAGCACTCTGTGCTACCCACTGGGGTCACTTAGGGAAACCTAATACAGAGATCACCGTCTGATGAGAAATGTGGACCCTGGCCAGGGTGGTAGTTGGGAGGTGCAGAAGCGGTCCAGCTCCGATGGCCGTGAGCCTGGAGGACAGCACCACAGGTGCTCGGGTTAGCCAGTGCCCAGTGCTGACCTAGGCCAGGGCTCTGCAGTTGTTTGTTCATTCAGTGGGCCCTAGACCCATGTGGGGATAGACAGGTCAGACCCAGCTCTACCTGGGAAGGACAGACGGCAACCTCCAGTTGTGCCACTGGTGGTACCTGCCAGGGCTGGGAGGAACACAGTGGTAAAGCAATGTGGGGTGCATGGGACAATGGGTGATGGGTAGTGGGTGACAGGGCAGTGGATGGACACATAGAGACTTGGACAGATGGGAGGAGTGTGATGTATCTAAGTGGCAAAATAAAGGTAAATGGTTGGATGGACAAAAGAGTTAGTGTAGATGCAGGACTGGGTGGATAGAAGGAAACCTGCGGTGGGCACATGGGGGGAGGGTGTATTTCTGATGCATGTGGCAAGATGGGAAGATGAATGGGTGAAGAAGCTGAGAATGGACAGGTGGAGGAAGAGATCAGCAAGTACAGGGCGGGAAAGCCAACATGCATACAGGGATGCCGTGAAGGAGCAGGTGGTGGAGTGGGGGGTGGGTGCTTGAATGGGTGTCGATGAGACAGAGGCTGTGGGGCTGGGTGGAGCAGAGCTGATTACAGGAAGAAGGGGTGCATAGGCAGAGTGTGTCCCGATACAGGCATAGACACAGCCATGGGGGAGGGGGGAAGGCACCTGGATGTGTGCCGGGACACAGGACATGAGTGGCAGGAAGGGGCAAGTGGCTGAAGGGCAGCTGGCGGATGTAAGGACCAGAGGCTGGAAGATGGCAGGTGCTGCCAGGGGAGAGTGCCCTGCACATGCCTGTGCCAATGGATGGTGGTTTGGGGACCACAGCTGGCTGGAGGGCTGGTGGAATGGTGAGTGGAGCTCCAGGACCCCCATCCCTGGATCATCAGGTGCGCCACCATCTTGCTCACAGGTCCCAAGGTCCCTGGAGAGGTTGCAGGACTGGGAAGGGCAACAGCCTTTTTGACTCAGACTGAGACACCTAATCCTACCTGGAGGGTGTGGAAGAGGAGAACCAGCCAAATCCAGTGGCCCTGCTGTGCATGGTGAGCTGTGCCAGGGACCATGAGGCAGTAACAGGGCTCTCTACAGAGCCCCAGCCAGCCAGGGAATCTCAGAGCCCTCCTTCCGGGCATCTGGTAGCAGGATCAGCCATCCTTTCAGAATAAGGAGCACTGGGGCAGAATTTGGGGTTCCAGGACCTGGGAGATGGCTCAACAGCAGAAGCACCTGCCTGGCCAGCACAAGTTCAATCCTGGGAACCAAAAACAAAAAAGAATTTGGGGTTCTCATGTAGATGGCACCAAGTGCATACCACTGGCACCATCAGGGCCCTCAGGCCAGCGGGGCATAGCTAGAGGCAGCAGCAGGTGGTGATGTAAGACTGAGGGTCTTGCCTATGAAGGGGGGCATGGCAGAAACTTCTGTGCAGAGGGTGGAAGCCTTTGCCTGTGGCCTGCTATGTAGGCCTGGGGTGCTTACAGTACCCCTCCAAGCCCACGCTCTTCTGGGTAGGGCCCTCATGGGATACCAGGAGCACTGTCACTCAGGGCCTGGTGTGTCCTCCCTCTAGGAGCCCACAGCCTCTGGTCCCTGCCCGACCCTTGCCCTTGCCTCCCTCTCCTGGTCCTGGAGAGTGTGACTTTTGTGTGCCCTTCCTCAGCTCACCGACAAGTCACTTCATCTCTTGGGACTCTGTTCTTTGTAGCCTTAACCTGAGTGCTACGAGGTGGCTGCCAGAAGGGCTCCGGAAGTGGGGCTGAGCAGATGCGCAAGACCCAGAGCTGCTGTGTGCAGGGCTAGAAGCCCTTTAGGAAGAGGAAACCCAGGCTGCCAGCCCAAGATAGCTGCAGTATCCTCTGGGGCCTTCGCCCAGGTGGTGGCCAGCAAGGGAGTTGCCATGACAATGCACATTTGTCAGATGCTGCCCAAAACTCTGGGGGAGGCTCCGAGGACTAGCTAGCCAGCACGCCCAAATACTCCTGCAACCACAGACTCCTCAAGCAGCCAACATGTTAGAGCCCTGTGGCAAGGGGCCCTACCATCCCAGTAGGTCTGAGGCTCAGTGCCTGACCCCACTCAGCACATGAGGATGCCCCATGTGCTTGCTTGGTCCCATTGGAGAGTTGAGGAGGGGACTTGAACTTGGATCTGCCTGCCTTCTAGTCCAGGAGGTGGATGGGGCTGCTGGCAGGGAATTGTCCAGCACACAGGTTGGCTGTCAGGGCACTGCCTGCATCCCAGTGTCCTCATGCCGGGTCTGCCTCAGAGTAGCCCCCACGGAGCTGGGGATGTTCAGGAACTGACAGCCCAGCCCATGTGTCCCCTGCTTCATCCATCCACCTATTTATTCAGCTGCTGCCCCTTGGGCACCTCATATGCCGCTCTCTGGCGAGGTGGGATACAGTGCACAGCTGCCAGGGGCCATGCTACGAGACAAGCGAGACAAGCGGGCTCCTAAGAGGCTCTCTCAGGAGCGCCTGATCTAATCTTAGGGGCAGAGAATAGGAGGCTGTCACCCTGGCCCTGAGGGCTGGGTGGGAGTTAGGTGATGAGGGGAAGGATGAGAACAACAGGTGCAGAGGCCCTGAGGCCACAAAGGAAGCGAGTGGCAGTCCCTATGCAGTAAAAGAAGCAGGGAAAGGCAGGTGGCAGTGGCAAACACTGGCCCTCAGCAGGCCCCACAGGCTGTGTGACGGTGGGTTGTTGCCCAGGCTTCTGTCTGTGATTTTCAAAGATGGTACTGGCTGTGCTTGGGGTAGGGACCCCTTTGTGTGGGTGGCCACAGCAGTCCAAGTGGCATGGTGGCATGGAGTCCAGCAAGGAGGCGCTGAGGATGGAGGGAAGTGGTCTGGTCTCAAGAGGCTCCATCGCCAGGGCCCGGTGGCCAGTAGTGGGCCAGGGAGGAAGAAGGAGCAGGCTCTGGAGCTGGGGCCCACAAGGTTCTGCATCTTGGGTCAGGGTGCCACCTGCACCCAAGCACGTGGCAGGAGGTGGGTGGGCAAGGCTGTGAGCAGAGGCAGTGCGGAGGAGGCCCAGGCTTCACCCTAAGCCACACCAGAGGCCAGCGTCAGACACCGGCTAGTGGCCATCAGCTGGCCAAGGGCCTGGCGCTGCCACCCCAGCCCCCAGTAAGCACCCTTTGCTTGCAGCTCCCGCATTCTGTGGCTCTCTGGAGTGGGCACATCCCCTGTCGCCCCGCTCGGGCTCTCCCCACCTGGCTGTGGCCTGGGCCCCCGTGTGCCTGAGGCTCTGGCTTCACAGCGTGAGCAGCTGCTGTTCCTGCCCATTTCCCCTGTGTGTCATTGAACACGTAGCTGCTAACGGCAGAGGCTGGAAGTAACGGCAGCTTAAACAAGATGGGCCATTTCTAGCTCGGCTAGAGTAGTACAGGCAGGCAGTGCTGGGCTTGTGAGGCGACCGAACGATCACTGAGGGCCCAGTTTCCCCCTCGTCCCTCGGCTCCTCTGCCATCATATGCGTGTGCTACGGGCACAATATGGCTGCCACAGCTCCAAACACAGGTTCATGTTCCAGAGGGAAGCAAGATGGGGAACAGGAAAATGGTCAGATCCCTTTCTTATTGGTGCTTGCTTTGATGCCAAGGCTTATGTTCCCTTGGGGAGTGGTACGGGAGCATGACACGTCGCAGCTCTGCAGCAGGAGCAGCAGCAACTTCTGTCTCCTTGACCATCCCCTGTAAGCAAAGGTATCTGGGAAATCCAGTCTCGTGGTTGGTGTCCAGCACCCCGGATCAAAGGAGAGTTCTTGAGGAAGGAGCACAGGGTAGCCTCCCGATTGCAGCTTCCCCTCCAGCAGGCCCTGTGCCCCCGTAGCGCTGGTGTTCGTCAAGCTGTCTGTCCACCCCTGCCTATCTGTTCCCCTGTGCCCAGCCCTGTCCCTGGCCAAGGAGACAGCTTGTGAGCATGGAGCCCAGCCTCAGGCAGCGCTCAGGACGTGACCTTCCCCGCCCTGGCCCTTTCTGAGCCCTGAAGCGCAACTCCCATTTAGTGAGAATTGATTTGGGGCAAGAGGCGCTGGGTCCCCCCCCCGCCCCCCAACGATGCTGATTGGCAGGCATTTGGCCAGCTGGCCTGGCCAGGGAGAAACAGGCATTCTGGTGCTGCGCAGGCGTGGGTCCCAGCCCCATGCCAGGTGAGGCGTGGGCACCAGCGGAATTTTGGACAGTTGAGCGGGATGCTGACAGGGGCCGGCTCCCGGGCACAGGGCCCTGACACCTCAAGTCCCCCACAGGAGCCCAGGCCTGCAGCCCCCATCGGGGAAGTGCCTCACAAGGACCTGCACAGCCCCAGCCTGGGGGCAGCACGGCTGTCACCACTGACCCCCCTGGAGCCCCTGCACACAGGCAGTGCAGCTGGCCGGGGCCCCCTCGCATGCCTGGGCCGCCGGCGGGAGGCCAGGCTGCCCTTCTCCAGGTTCTTAGATGAGGTCACTGTGCGTGTGCTGGACCCCGGGACCCTAGAGGCCTTCAGGGGGCCCAGAGCCCATGGCCTGGATCTGTCCTCTGAGGAACAGGGCCCAGCCCAGGCTGCACAGCCCCTGGCAGCCGCTGCATCCCCAGAACACAAGGACCCAGCCCGGAGCCCCCAGCTCTCCCGAGAGACGGTAGCAGGGACCGCAGACCCCAAGGGTCTGGGCCAGGTGAACGGTGATGGCCTTTGCATGGGCAACAGGCAACATGGAAGCCAAGCCGCCTCCCCCTGGAGGCTTCTGGGCCAGGTGAGTCCCTGCCTCAGCCTGTTCCCCACCCACCCTGCTCCTACCCACCTCCCTGAAGAGGTGCTGTGGGAACCTCAGCAGCCAAGGAAAAGGGAGCTGAGGGGACCTTCCTGGTTTGGGGGCAGCAATTCCAAACCTCTCGTGGCCTGTGGACCTCTGGCAGAGGCCTTTGGGTTTGCCATGGACTTCCATGGGGTCCACCTTCATTTCTGTGCCTCAGACAGCTCCAGAGGGGAAGGATGTCACATAGTCCTGGAAGGCAGGACCAGGGGCTAATGGGCAGGGGGCTGCGTGGGCTGTGGTTCTCTCTCCTTAGCCCCCCTGGAAATCCCCCAGCCTCGGACTGGCAGGCAGGGAGTCAAGTTGGGTACCCTTGCCTCAGGCAGGATGTGGTTGGGCAGGATGCTGTCCAGATGCCGGGGCACCCCTTTCCCTCCATGCTTTGGCCCCTGGGGTGGGGAGGACATCCACAGTCATTGCCCTGTCCCCATGGTCAGGCTCTGCTTCTCTTGGGAAAGGAGCTTGGGAGGCAATCGCTGGGTCTATCGCCATCCTGGGTAGTACCCCCAAGTGGCACCCCTATGAGGGCAGCACTGTCACTGCACCTCCAGGATACAGAGGAGCCCAGCCTGGACCTCACCCCTTCCCAACCACCTCACACCCCTCCTCCTGTGAACTGCGCTCCCAGGGGATAGCCAGTTCTATCAAGTTCCAGTCCTTTGCAGCCCCACACCTATCCCTGAGTAGGCTGTGGCCCCAGGGAGCTGCCGCACTCTAGGCCAGTTGCCTGCCTGGTGACCACACAGGCCCCCTTCCTTCCTTGTGGGCCTCAGTTTCCCAAGCTGGTGACAGGCAGTGGTGATGATGCAGGGTTGGGTCCCCAGGCCCCTCCACAATGTGCTGGTGGTCTGGGACCCCACCTGCATGTGTGGTGGGCTCTGGGTACCACGCAGATCTCTCCAGGGACCAGCAGGGAGATGGGACACTCAAGCCTCTGGAGGCTTCTGTACTCAGGGATGACCTGTCAGGCTGCATAAGTGCAAGTGGGAGGTGGCATTGGCCTAGGCAGCAGGGCTGGCCTGGGGGCACCCAGGCCCCAACCCTCACCCCTAGGAGTGCCCACTCTGAGCCCCCAAAAGGTCCCCCACCTAAGTTCTGAGAGCTACCTGTGCAGGGCCCTGGCTGGGACCTTCATGGAGCAGGCAGAAACATGAAGTAGAGGCTCAGCGATTGGGGCAGTGGCAGTAATGGAGGTGACAGTGGTGATGACAGTGAAGATGACAGCTTGCACTTTGATATGAACACTGCCTGGGTGCCTCTGGACCTGGGAAAGTGTGTCCCCTGGAACAGCAGGAGCCTCCCAGGCCAAGGGCAGACCTTGGCTCCAGGAGCCACCTGCACCCCTTGCCAGGAGCCGAGGCATGGAATCCTAGCCAGCACTGGCCACTTCTGGGAGGCCACCACGCAGGGGAGACCCTGCATTCTAGTCCTGCCTGTTGCTGAGCAGTGGAGGATGGATCCCGTTCATTGTCCGGTGCAGGAGAGGGCCCTGAGAAATCACTGCCCTCCTGGGCATGCCTCCTTGTAGGTAGGGCAAGCTTGGGCGTTGGGGCTCAGTCACCAAGTGGGGACCCCAGGGTCCCTAGGGAGTTGCCACCACTTCCCAGCTCCCCCATCTACTGCCATAGAGGAGTGTGGGATGGAGCTGCCATACCTTCACAATTTTCAGTAGAAGCCAAAAATATGGATTTTAAAATGTAAATTCTCCCAATTTTTAAATGTTGGCTCAAATGTTTAAAAAGAAAGAAAGAAAGAAACCTCAAGCGGGCCAAATACAACACAGTGGCAGCCAGATTTAGCCCAGGGAGGCCAGTTTGCAGTCACTGCCTGGCCTGTGCACCATGCTCCCTGGGCAGAGGGAGGTCCCTGCAGAGTCCCCAGGACCTGGCCAAGTTGGACGGGGAGCTGAGGCCACTTCTGCAGCCTTACCCCCTCCATTCCCCCATGGAGGACTGACTGCATGGCCTCTTCTGAGACAGCCCTAAGCCAGGGCTTGCGCTCAGGTCCCCACCTTACTGGGTGACCTACGGCACATGCTGCCCTCTCTGCATGAATCCCTTCAGGATGCCACTCTTGGGCGTGGTAGGANGGGGGGGGGGGGGGGGGGCAGTCGGGACAACTGGAGGATGCAGAGCCACCAGTCTTTGGGCCTGTAGGCACCTGGGCATGACATAGGTGATCCCTCTGCCCCCCTGCAAGCCCTTTGCAAATATCCCCCACCCCTGCACACCTGCCCCTCCTCCACCCCCATACCACCCACCAGCCCTCCCTCCCTGAGTGGTCTCAGTGCTGTCTAGGACCCAGCCCCTCCCAGATTCCTATCTCCCCATTCTGCTCTGATCTTCAGACCCAGCCCCACACCCCAACTCCCCATCCTCTCCCTGGCCTCCCTCCTGGCCTTCAGGCCAGGAGCCTACTTTCCACCATGCTTCTTCCTGGCCCCCTCCCCACTGGCTGTGCTGCACACTGCCCTCAGGGTGCTACCCGCTGCTGGCAGGGGTGCTCCTCCACCCAGCCCCTAGGGTAGAAGCCCAGACCCCATCAAGAACCCCATGGGCAGTTCTGGGGCTGAACAACATCCCAGCTCTGCCCTCACTCCATCCAGAGCCCCAGGCCCCAGCCTTCCCAGGAGACTTTCCCAGGGGACCCACCAGGTGGGAGGGCCCGTTTGCAGATTCCTCTGTTGGGCCGTTTCCCTGCATGAGAGCACCACAGCCTGAACTTCAGCCTGGTGAGAGTGGAGGGTCCATGGAGTTTGTTCACAATCCACTGCCCCACAGTGGAGCTCAGCACACAGCAGATGCTTGTTGAGTGAGTGTACGAAGGCAGGGAGCAATTCGAAACATCTAAGAAAGAAGTCCTCCCAGAGTGGGCAGAGCCAAAGCTGGCTATCTAGAGCAGCTGCGGCCTTTTGCTAGCAGTTCCCCGGCCAATCCCTTGCACAACCGCCTGTTGCTTCCAAAAGCCCTTGAGGATTCTCCATCCTGCCTTCCTGGATGCCAGATTGAGGCTCAGAGAGGTTGAGCGCCTCCACTGAGGTCGCACAACTGCCAAGGAGGCCCAAACAGCAGTCTGTGAGAGGTGGGGTTTGCCCCCCTTCCCACCCTCAGAGCTCATCGCTGCTCCCCAAGTGTTCAGGCTGTCTCCTGCGCTCAGGGTTTGGGGCTGGAGCCAAGTGTGGGAGAGACCATCCCTAGGCCCTTCTGGAGGCGAGAGCTGGCCCAGGCCCAGGCTCAGGCAGCAGAGGGGAACCAAGCCAAGCAGACCCTCAGGGTTATGGCCTGAGAGGTGCAGGTGCTGGGCAGGTGGCAGCCAGATAAAAACTGACCCACATCAGTAGGGGCCACAGGGACAGGGCAGAGCTCTGTGCAGAGGCTGCCTTGGGTCCCTGGGGGCTTGAGGCAGGGCCCCAATGGTAGGGCAGTACAGTGCACTTGGGAGGGGAGCACTCATTCGCCTGGTACACCCCAGCTGCACGGAGGCACAGCTGCCCCACGGCCTGCCAGGGCATCCCTGTTTCCAGAGGTGGAAAGGACAGCTCTGCAAGGCTCTAAGGCACAGCAGTTCAGATGGAAGGAAGATGTGCAGAGGCCTGGGGGTGGAAGGAGCTGGGGGACTGTGGGACCAACCTGGGTGGCTGGCATTGCTGAGGGGTGTGGCGGAGTAGGGTCTGGTCACTAAGCAAAGGACAGTGGCACGGAGTCCCTCCTCCATCACCCAGTGGGCACCTACTGTGCTAGTCTGAGTGCTCCAGGAAAATGGTGGCTGTAGGATACAGACCAGAGCCCTGGCCCTAACCTCCTGCTCTTGCCAGTGGGCTGCCAGGGTTTGCCCTTGGGCCTATGTCTTCATATATGGGAAAGGGGTTATTAGAAGATCCACCTCACCCAGGAGGATGTGGATAGCTTAGCAGGGCCTGAGGAGGGGCAAACAGCCTGGTCCAGTGTGACAAGCCGGGCTCTGGTGAGGCTGCTAGGAGATAAAGGTGGCCTGGAGGAGGGGACAAGGGAGAGTGGGGGTGGGGTGGTGAGGACATCAGAAGGATCTTGCAGGAAGAGGCAGTAGTGGGGTGGGGTGGGCAGCAGGGAGGGTGTCAGGTACAGGGCTGGGTGGGGGCTCCGGAGCACTGGCCTGCCCCCCATGCCCACCTGTTTGCCCACCTCATCCTCTGCCTCCGGGTAGACCCTGGCCCATCGTCAAGGTCCCTCCCCTCACCCAGCTCCCCACGGCCCCTCCCCTAAGCCTGGATCCCCGCCCCAGAGGCAGCCACATCACCCAAGTCCTGTGGGAGGGGGGCCAAGCCAAGGCTTGACCCAGGTTCCTGGCAGCAATGCCAAGACTGTTGCTGGGAGCTCCCTGCTGCCCAGGACCTGGAGGGTCTCACACACGCCCCTTCTCCCCACCAGGTGCTGGGGTCTGCAGACCCCAGGCTAGGAAATTTCTAGAGCTGTCTCAGGAGTGGGGATGCGCCCGCGATTGCGGAGCCTGCGGTGGGGGTGGGGCGGAGCGGTTCAGCCTGTAAGGAAGAAATTGGGAGCCTGCATGCCAGTGGCAGAGTTAGTCTGTCCTCTGTCCTGCCCAATCCCCACCCGTGCCTCCCCCAAGTCCCTTCTTGGAGGATGGGGACATCCCAAACAGGCCTTCCAGAACAGCTGAAGCATTCCATGTAAATAATTAATGCTAGATTTTTAAAACATTAAATTTTATTACATTCTTATTAATTTTAGACAAACTCCCAGGCAAGTCATTGGCTGTGAGTGATTGAGGCCACCCGAGCCTGAGAGGGGTGTCCCCACCCCACTCCCCCGCCCTTGGAAAAGGCCTCAGGATGGGGCCCAGGCCCAGCAGTTCTGCAGCTGCGCAGCCTGCTGCCGGTCCTCTGTCCTGAGCTGATCGGGGTGGGGCTGCCGCTGATCCTTGCCTTTTCGCGGGGTGAACGGTTTTCAGCCCTGCGACCCTGGAGAGAAGCACTCCCGCATCCCTCGCCCAGCCTTCTCCCGGAGCCGTGGTCGGGAGAGGGGCACGCTACGCGCGTGAGCGCTTGCACTTGGGCTTGCTTGATCCTGGGCGGGGTCCGACCCTTCAGCGACCGGTGCCACCCACCCTGCGCCAGCTGGTGGAGGCCAACCCTACCGGGTGCTAGGGTCTCCTGCTGAGAGCGCGGGGCTGCTCCCCAGGCGCTGGAGCCCGCCAGGGGCAAAAGCTGCAGGCACCCCGCTTGCGGGCCGTGGATCCAGGCATGCACTGCCCTTGTTTATTGAGCGCCTGTTGTATGCTGGGACTTGTGGTGCGCGCCACGATGGGGACCCTGAAAGGTGGGCTTGGCGAACAAGGGCACGGAAACTGCGCTGGCTGGATGCAAACTCCACCCGGCAAACTCTTTATTCGTGGAGAAGGAAGATTTATAGGAGGGGTCCGGGCGCGTGGTGTTGCACAACTTTAAGAGCGTCGGCAGCAAGAGCCGCCACCAAGCGCCTCGGGAGCTGTTTTCGCTCCCGAAATCGCTGCCCCACCTTAGCCCCTCCGCAGTCGGCGGTGCTGCAGGGCGGCTGAGCGCGGGTCCGGCGTCCTCTCGCCTCCCCTCCCCCCAGGTTTCAGGTGAGGAAACTGAGGTCCGGAGGCCTGCTCGAGTGACCGGGAAGTTGGTGACCGAGCCTGATCGAGTCCCCAGGCCGGGCTGCGCCCTCGCCCGGCTGGGTGGTGGGGGAGGTTGCGTGGGGCCCGGACCGAGCGCAGCGCGCTCCCGGCGGACGTGGCGGCGGAACCCGGCGCGAGGGGCCGGGATGGGCAGTCATCAGTCTTCCCAGGTCTGTCGCCACTTTCCGGGGCTGAGACCCTGACCCCTGCCATGAAGAGATGGGGAAGTCCCGGCGAGCGGCCTCTCCCGGGTGCTGGAGAGCCCGCCCCGCGCCCCCCGCTCCGCACAGGAAGTGCGATCCTGCGCGGGCCGCTCGCGTCCCGGTGCTCGCCGGCGCCCGCGGGGTTAACGGTGCGGGTGGGTTCCCCGCCCCGTTGGAGGGGTTCGGCGGCGCGGGCTGGGCGGGGAGGGTCTCCAAGCCGGACGCGGGCAGGTCTGCGCAAGCCCGGCAGGGCGCCCCGCCAGCGAGCAGGGCGCGCAGGGGTTAATCCCTCGGGCCCGGGAGGGGCGCGCAGGCCCGCAACCCCCAATCCGAGGGCAGCGGGTCCTGATTGCGGAGTGGAGGGCTTCAGTCGCAGCACCTCTGGCTTTGCGAGCGTCCGCTTCTACAATTCCACACGGCCCCAGGTCCCCGACTCAAACATTCTCCGATTCGGAAAGCCTGCGATGCCCAGCTCGGCTTCCTCCCGGAGGGAGCTCTGGGCCGCGAGGGTTAACGGGCCGGGTGGCTGGGGGCGGTGGGGTCCCGGACCCCCTGAGTTCGCGGGGACAGGCAGTCCCCTCCCCCAGGGAAGCCCCGGCCGCCCTCAACCACAGTCCCTGGGCCAGCCCCCTCCTCGCCCCGGGGGGCGTAACTAGGTGCCCGGGAGCGCGGTGGCCCGGCGGGCTCACCTGTTACTCGACCGCGGCCCGGCGCAGCCACTGAGGAGGGGGAGCCGGCGGCCGGGCGGGTGGGAGGGAACGGATAGCTCTCGGCCGCTTGTCCACCGGCCGAGCCTCGCGGGGGTGTCCGGCGCCGCCTCCTGCTCTGACCCTCTCCTTTGGTTTCTCGCAGGCCTCTGCCGCAGACATGGAGAAACTCAGGTGAGTGGAGCGACCGCCGCGCCGCGGCTCTCGGGCCGGGGTCCGGGGAGGACGCAGGGGCTCCCCAGAGCGCAGCCTGGGGCCGGGCCGCCTCGGCGGCGCCGTCCGCCCTGTGCCTGGGCTGGTGCGTGCGTGCGAGCTGTGAGACAATGGGGGCCCACGCGGGGCCCCTTGGCCCGGGCCGGCCGCTGCGGTGGGGTGGAGTGCGCCACAGAGCGCGGCCGCCCCCCGCCTCTCCGTGGTCCCCTGCGCCCAGCGCCGGACTCCCGCTGGCGCGTCCCCGGGGACCTCCCCGCCCTGCGCACCGGTCCCCCAACCCCCTGAGCACAGTTCTGCTTGTGAGCTTTCAAGTTTCCGCCTGGTGGGGGCGGGGATGGCACCCTCGCGGCCGGCCGAGGCAGTGGCGTTTTGGGGCCATTTTGGGGGAATCCCGCGGCCACGCCTGGGGTGCGCACCCCGAGGCCTCCCGCAGGCGCTAAACTTTCAGCCTCGGTGGATCCGCTGGGCTCCCTCCACATCAAGTCGGGAATCATACACGATTTCTAGGGCGACTTTCCCCCACCCTCGGGCCCCGGGCCCCAGCCCCTCTCTTTGGCGCGCCCTCGGCGTTTTCTTTCCAGAGCCTCGGCTCGGGGGTCTTTGGGCAGCGGGATTACTGCCCGCTGGGCCTCAGCACCACCTGTCCCACCCTAGGAACCGGATTCCCCACTCTCGCGACGCTGGAATAGTGAGGCAGTGTGTGTCAGGTGTTCCTTGCCTCTTGGAAGCCCAGGCTGAGCCCTAGGGGGAGTGACTTGGAAATGCCCAGATGGCCTTCACAGAGCCCCGCGTTGCTAATATCCAGCACCCCTGACCCCGGGGTCCTAGGGCTCAGGAATAGTATGTTCTGGGATGGGAGGAGGGATCAGTCTTAGGATCTCAGACATCAAACCTGGTGGCAGCTGGCCAGCCCCACCCTGAGGTATACAAGGTCCAGGTGGTTAAGGAGGGGTCCTGGAGCCCCACGGACCTAGGGGTTGGGGTGGGGGTTGGGGCGGGGGCTGAGGCGGGTAGGGCTTGCTACTCCTCAGTGGGGTCTTGAGTCAGTCTCCCGTCTGAGTCGTCCCTCCGCCCCTCCCCTCCCCTTCCCCCTGCTCCTTCTCTCTCCTCCTGCCCACCCCATTTGCCAGGCTCTAGGGACAGACACCTGACCCACTGTGTTTAGGGACACAGGTGGCAGTGGGCAGCTGCAGAGGCTCCCTGGATGAAGGACAGACTAGTGGGCATGCTTGCGGCGTGTTGGGATCTCAGGAGTCAGGACTCAGAGGGCCCCCTGGCTTGCAGAGGGTCTTGTGCACCCAGTTTCTGCTCCCAGCTGGACCTCCCTGCTTTTCCTTCCTGGCTGCCACAGGACTGCCCAGCCCGGTTTCTGCCTTGCATTTAAGGCACAAGGACCCCAGCAGGCTTAAGGGAAGTCTGCATGGTCTCCCACCAGAAAACTGTGAGGTGTGCAGTCCCATAGACCCAGAGTCTTGCAAAGGCCTGGAACTCACTGGCCTGTTTCCCCAGCTGCGAAGTGGGGACCCTGGGGAGGGGGGGTGGAGTGACTTGAGGCCTGTCATCCCAGCCCTGGCAGTGAGCAGGGTCCAGGTAGAGCATCTCTGAGGGCCCAGCCTACCCCTTCCAGCCTGGAGAAAAGGCACACAGAGGGGCAGGGGTCTGGGTGTGATGTATGGTGCACAGTCCCAGAGTGGGACTTGGCATTGGCCTTGGCCCCTGGAGGAACCGGGCTGGCTCTCAGGAGAGTTGCGTGTCTGGCAGCATGAGCTATAGGACTGTGCCACCTGGTGGCACAAGGTCCTCCTTGGTGCCCATTAGTGGTCAGGTGTGCAGTGGGGACCTGCACTCTCTGCCACACCCCCACCCCATCCTGTGGGCTGGGTCTGGAGTCCAGGACATCTTTCACCTTCCCACCTCCATGCCTTTGCTGGGACGTCCTCTCTGCCCAGGACACCTTTCCCAGCCTTCCTGTCCATGTGACATATTCCCTGAGGCCCTTGTGACCCTCCTGCCCCTCCCCATAGGTGGAGTACTGAGACCCCAGGCAGCAGTGGGGCGGCTGTCAGCTGTCAGCTATCCTGGAACAACAGCAACAGGCACTCAGCAGGCCCAGAGCTGTCCCTGCAGGGTCCCCTCCTTCCCTGAAATGCAGTTCCTCCAGTATCAGTGCAGGGGACACCAGCCTACAGCAAATCCTCCCAGCCCAATGGGACAGTATAGTGGGGTCTGCCCAGAATGCTTCACAGTCCCAGAGCACAGAGTCTAGCCTAGGGCACTAGAAGCGGAGACATGGGACCCAAGGCACAGAGGATGAATAGAAGTTTGCTGGAGGCAGGTGGCAGGCCTGGCATCTCCTGAGAGGTGCAGAGCATCGGGTTAACATGGGGGGGGGGGTGTTCACATGACTCCCTAGCCTTGCTTTGGTTCCCCACATTGGCAGCCCTGAAACCAGCTGATGCCCCCTCTTCTGCTTTCCAGTGTCCAGAGGGACAGCTGCACAGTGGCCTCCCTGGGACAGTGACAGTGGGAGATGTGTGGCCCCACCCAGTGACAGTCTGGGCACCCCAGTCTCCTGAACGCCCCCATTAGTCCCCTTAGCTCCCCTGCCTCCCTTCAGCTGCTTTGAAACTTCAGGCATCAGGAGCCAGTACTGCTGTCCCTCCAATCAGCGCACCCCCAGGACTTTACTCCCCCTGCAGGGGAGCAGCAACAGGTCCGCAAGGCACACAGCAAGCCCAGAGCCATCCCTGCAGGGTCCCCTCCCCCCCCCCCCAAGTGCAGTTCCTCCAGTACCCAGCAATGACAGTTGCAGAGAGGTAGGCATCTGTGCGGTTCAGCCATTAAGTTAGGGCCACCTGGTGGCCACCATGGGACGAGGTTCCTCCATGCTGCTGCAGACCCCCAGGAGCCCCAGGAGCTTCTCCACACACCAGGCCCTGCCTCAGTGTCTCCTTCCCTGGGACTCGCTGCCTCAGAGAGCAGAGAGCATCGCAGAGCAACAGTTGCCTTTGCCTGCCTGGGACTTGGCTGCCTGAGTTGCCTGCCTGCGGTGGGGGCTGCCTGGTCTTTCTTAACCAGAAGCGCCCAGTCCCTGGGATTGGGCAGGTTCCCAGGTGAGCACCAGATCTTCCCTCCTGACTGGCAGGCTGTTTATCCTGCAGGTGGGGGTGGGCCCCATGGTGTTCAGGGCTGCTGTGGACTCTGCAGGTGTTTCGGGGGGTGGGGTGCTGCATTCTGGGAACCAGGTAGGAGCGTGGCCAGCTATGCAAGGGGTGACAGGTGCCCCACAACTGCCTCCTGCCCTGTCTCTCCCACAAGCCGCAGCCTGTCTGCTTCCTGCTCCAAATGAGCCTGAGGAGAACAAGAGCTCTTGGTTGCTGTTTTTCTTATAGCCACATAAAGGATTAACCCAGGGCCTTCTCACTGAGGTACGTCCCTAGCCCTTTTTATTTTTTTAGTTAGAGACAGGGTCTCACCAAGTTGCATTGCCAGGCTGGGTATGAACTATCAATCCTCCTGCCTCAGCCTCCCTAATTGCATTTGTCACCTGTCTCAGACTTTTAGATTCTTTCTGGTTCAAGCCTATGGTGTCCTGTTTAAGGACTCTGATGTCGTGCAGCTGGTGGCCTTAGGCTGCTTGAACTTCGTTGTGTGCGGATTGAGGCTGTTTATTTTTAGGCTTCAGCACATGGACGCCCACACATTTGGGCCATGCTCTGATTCTCTTGTGTGACCGCCACTGTTGTGGTCCTGCCCCCTCTGAACGCTGTCCTTCTGGAGACAGGCAGGGAGACACAGGCAGTGTCCCTGTGCCCCCTCTCCAGGGTCATTGCTAAAGCCCAAGGTTGAGACACAGCTGCAGAGCCCCCTCCCACCTCTACCCCAAGTCCCTGCTGTCTGCCCTGCCCATCCCCGACCCATCTCCTAGGTGTCACTGTGACTTTAATTTGTTCATAGATTGCATATTTAACATATTTATTTATTTGGGATGCTTCTTACCTGAGGACGTTGTAGGCTTGGGGAATAAAACTGTCATTAGAGCCCTATGGCTTGGGGGCAGAAACTTATTAAAGGGATTGGTGTCACAGGGACCAGTGCCAATGGTCAGAAAGTGTGGGCATTGGGGGTGGCGTGGCCTAGCCCCAGCGGGAAGAGGCAGCAGTGCCCCGAGCTCCAGGCAGAGGCCAAAGGTGAGCCTTGGGCGAGGGAGCAAGGCAGGGTGCCTCCTGGACCCAGGTGCAGGGTGGGCACAGGCTCGGGGCATGCCCTTTTTTAGCAGGCTCTTGCTACACCCTCTTCTGGCATGCTGGGGTGGTCACTGAGACTCGGTGGCCTGACTGAGGTTGCAGCATGGGGTGGCCAACTCCAGAAGAGGCGGTGGGGTAACCCCACCTTCCTCCTTGCCCACTTCTACACCTAAGCCTACTAGAGGAAGCCTAGCACTGTTCTCACTAAGATGCCAGTGACTACCTCACTGCAGCTACCCCTGTGGGACCCGCCACAGGAGTGGTCCCCTCCTCCCTCCCTCCACCTGTTCCCAGCTGAGGTCCCACTCAGCCTCCCTGAGTGTGCCATGAGAGGCACCCTGGGGACATTGTTCCAGTGGTAAAGCATCTGGGGTCACTCCTGATGTGGCACCTGCTGCAGCCTTCGTGGTCGGTGAGGCTGGGGGTTGGGCACAGAGCAATCCTACTGTCCGTGACACCTCACCCTTGTGACATTAACGGACCCCTCAGGTATAGTGGTCACAAGTGCACCTCAGATCTTCCTGACAGCTGGGGAAACTGAGGCCCAGAAAGTGAAGGCCCCAGGTTCAATCTCCATTACTGAAAAAAAAAATTTTTTTAAACCTGAGAGGTTTGGAGCTCCTGAGTGTTTGGTGTGTGCATGCACACACATTTTAAGTGTGTATACATATGGGGCAGGGTGGTGGTGCAGTGGGCCAGCGGAGGACATAGCATTCCAGAGCAGCCCTGGACAAGGGAGGACCTGGGGAAGGTCCAGCTCAGTGAGCGTCCTGCAGGCTGGTGAGCTGTCTAACCCTCAGCCCTGGGCCTCCTGCAGATCCAGTTCATGAGTTTGCCGAGCAGTCTGTGAGCAGCTGGCTGGTGTAGTCAGATTAGCAAAGCCAGCATGGGCTCCTTGGTGGCCAGTCAAGGCGTTGAATCTTAGTCCCTTTTGCCCTGGGCTCCAAGGGAGTGACAAGAGGGTAAACTGGGGAGCCTTCACTGGCAGTAAGGGCCCCTGTGGCCACCTTCCCACATCTGGCCCCAGCTATGGTCATCACCAGTGGCCATATAGGAGGAAAGGGCCCACCCCTCATCATCCTGGGGTCAGGAGTTGAGACAGAAGGAGCCCCAGATAGGAGGCTGAGAAGGGCTGGCTGGCAAGAAGTCAAGTGAGGATGGAGGAGGGCCAGCAAGAGTCATTGGGTGGGGGCTGGGGAGATGGCTCAGTAGAATAAGCACTTGCCTGGCAAGCATAAGGGCCTGAGTTCAATCCCCGGTTCTGCAAAAAACAAAAACAAAAACAAAAAACAAAAAACAAAAAAACAAAGGTAGGAACGTGGCGGAGGTATCCGTGGAAGGCCACATGATGCGGAGAAAAGGGAGTATGTCACTGAGGCTGGGGTGCACTGAGAAGGCACTGGGAGAAGAGGGGAAGTGTGATGCCCCCTCTAGCCCAGGGACAGTGGCTGGGTGCTCCATCAGTCAATCAGATGGGTGAGGCCGACAGGTGGAAAGGTGGCCCTAGTGGGGGAGCTTTCCCTGTGTCCCTGAAGAAAGTATGGGTGGCACTGAGGAGTGTGAGTGAGCCACAGCTGCTGGTGAGGACAGGCCAGGCTAGGGACTGCACAAGACTCCATGTAGAAGGAGCCAGGGACACCAAAGGGGGAGGCAGGGACTGGGGGATCACTGCAAGTAGGGTTACTGCAGGGCCCAAGTCAGTTGGGGAGAGAGTGGGTATTGGAGGTAGGGTTACCCCCAAGATACACACTGGTGATGGGGACAGTGGGTGTTAGGTATGGGGTTACCACAGGGGACTCCTTCGGTTTGGTGTAGAGTGAGTGTCATACATGCAATTACTGCAGGGGTCTGTGTTGGCTTGGGGTCACCAGGTGTCCGAAGTGGGATTACCACTGGGGTCTGTGTTGCCATAGGGTCACCAGGTGTCCCAAGTGGGATGACCACTGGGGTCTGTGTTGCCATAGGGTCACCAGGTGTCCCAAGTGGGATGACCGCAGCGGTCCATGTTGGGCTCGGGTCACCAGGTGTCCCAAGTGGGATGACCGCTGGGGTCTGTGTTGGCTTGGGGTCACCAGGT
>NDGN011327350.1:0-33480 GCA_002564285.1 Tympanoctomys barrerae
AAAAAAAAAAAAAAAAAAAAAAAAAAAAAAAAAAGAAAGAAAGAAAGAAAGAAAGAAAATTAGTGCTAATTCCATCACAAAGCGAAACCTTATAGCCTCTGTATGTTAGTCAGAAAGAGATCCCATGCGTGTTTTGGGACAGGTCAGCTCAGAAGGACGGCAGCACTACGTCCAAAGGGCCAAAGTCCTCCTCAGCCCGACGCTGCCTGTCGGAGGCGCTTACTCCTTATCTTCTTCCTTCCGGTACACCCTGGTCTCCAGTCCTTGCGGCTCATCCCTGCCTGCGGACGCTCTTCCTATGTCAGCACTGCCTCGGGCCTGTGGAAGTTGTCTGCTGCAGCTCTGCATCTGCTGGCGGGGCCCTGGAGGCCAGCGGTCATGGGGACCCCGGCTCTGTTCTCCTCAGCTCTCTCCCCTCACACCTGCACAGAGTGTGGGCGCCGCCGTGCTGCACAGTCGCGGGCAGGAACCAGCTCTGCAGCCCTCCCTCTGGGGGCCCTGGGCTTCGGATGCTGGCCTGGGTGGCCCCTGCCGGCCCTGCATGACAGCGGGAGAGCCGCAGTTGTGGCCTCCTTGCCTCAGCTCTGCTCCTGTGCTCACTGGCAGCTAGGAACCTGAGGCGCACACTGCCAGGCCCTGGCCGAGGAGGCCGTGCTCATGCTGGGGGCCTGGTACCGCACGGGGCACCCGGACACTCAGCACGGCTCCCTCCACCCTCCTGTTCTTCACAGTTTATGTAGTGAGCTTCCAAGCGAGGCCCCAAGGCTTCTATCCACGAGGCGTTCCGTAGCCCGAGAGCTCTGCTGTGCACACTGGGGTCTCTAAGGAAGATGCTGGCTCTGGGGCTTGATCCTAGAGGTCACCCCAAAGCCTCATGCTGCCATTAGCAGGGCTTTGGGAAGGTGACTGGGCCAGGGGAGCTCACAGCCGAACTGCTGCCAGGTGGGTGTGGTTGGAGGAGTGGGCTGTTGGGTTGGGACCAGAAGGCTTTGTCTCCCTGCCCAGCCCCTCTGCCTTGGACTGAAACCTCTGGGAACTGTGCACCAGGGTGAATCTCTCTCTTTTTTTTTTTTCCAGATGTCAGGTGTCCACGTCTCTGAGGAGAAGGTGACTCTGGAGCGGCAACGAGCAGGACCAGCTGGGTTCCGAACTGCAGCCTTCAGAACTCAGCAGTTCACGTGCAGCACTCAGCTCCTGTCCCCTCCTGGGTCCCGAGCCCCACCCTGTTCTCTCACTGCAGCCTGGAGCTATCTGCCCACTCTGGGGGAGGCTGGAGCAGGGAGAACTCCAGGGGCCCCCTTGGCACCTAGAGTCTCCAGGAAGGGCTGCAGGGAGGCCAGTGTGCTGTGCATGCCCAGCCCGAGGGGGACTCACGTCAACAGCCACCCAAGGGGCTCTGTCAGTCACCAGAGGAGCTGAGAGGAGACTCCTGTTGAGGAACAACAGCACCGCAGCTTCCTTTCCCAACCCTGTCTGCCTCGTAGGCAGTTCTGGGCACGAAGCCGGGCGCACAGTATGGGATGCAGGCCCTCCAGCAGCTGATCTCGGCCCAGCCGCTCCTCTCAGGGCTGCACCCAAGTGGAAGATGAGGAAGACGGGGAGAAGAGATCTCCACTTCAGCCACTGGAAAGTGTATCCAAAGAGGGTGGCGGCAATGCTGATTCTGTATTCCTTTTTTGCAGTAGTGGGGACCAAACTTCAGGCTCTGGGTATGCTCTTCCCGAGCCACACCTTGTCCCCTTTTAAGTCAGTGCATCCCAGGCCCAGCACACGGCTCACAGCCCAGCCCTGAAGCTTCATGGCCGGGCCCTCATTGGACTCTAACTTCTCCCCAAGGTACGTTGCCCTTCTGCTTTCTCCATGTGGAGACCCAGTCGGCACAGGACAAAGCTTGTGCCGCCCAGCGATGACTCTGAAGTGTGGGGCAGCTCTGGGGGACGCCTGCAGTGAACCAGAGACTCCTAGGGTGCAGGCCACGTGTGGCAGACGTCGTAAGACACCTCCAGCCCCCACAGAGGTCCTGCAATGAGGCTAGACAGGTGCTGGCATGAGGCCAGAAGAGCTGTGGCTTGTAGATGGTTATTCTGGACTCGGGCTTTTTCCAAACCACTAGGTTCTCCCGTGATCCACCCTGCTCTTCCAGAACCATCCTCAGCACTCATCACTCCTGTGCCGGCCCGGCTTCTCCTGCCTCGGTGGTTGTGTCCAAGAAGCTGATGCTCAGCGTGACCTCATCTTCCTCCCAGGCGCAAGCCTGCACATGCCCGAGTAGCTGAAGGTGCTGCGGAGCCTGAGCCATGGGCTGCTCTCCTCTGCACCTGTGGCAAATTCTCCCCAAGAAACAGACTTCTCCTGGATAGACGGCGTGATTCCACTTCGATTTTCTTCTCTGCTTTAATGATTTTATTCCAGGTGAACTCAGTCCCCAGGTTATGAAGGTTGGGCTCTGTAACTCAGCCTCGGGGTTTGCTGGTTACAACTCAACGGGGGCAATGTCGCGCTAAGGCTGAGCTCTGAGCGCTCGAAATCCATCAGGGCTGAAAGGCCTCCATAGAACACTCCCATGAGAGCATCGGGTCAGACACTGTTTTCCTTGGGAAAATGTGCTGGTGGAAACCTAGCCCGCACCTAGGGAAGGAGCTCTGGCCCAGAGGCGACAGGTGTGTCCGCTCTGCGGTGTTCAGTGGGAGACTCGGAGTAAGGAGACGTGACGTCTGTAGGGTTCTCAATTTTCTAACCAATAAGATTCACTTTGTCCAGATTTTCTTACAACAGCAATTTCCTATAGCAGTGCCAAGCCTGGGACGCCATCCCCACCCACTCGTCCCCAAACTCCTCTACCTTTGGAGGTCCAGGATGGAGCTGGGAGGCTGACTTCTGCTGCAGTGAGCTTGCTGCCCTGCAGAGGTCTCTGGTAGGGACAGCCCCTGGCTCGCCCATCTGGCATCCCTCACACTCTTCCTCACTCCCGCTTGGGTTCCAGTCTTCTGGCATAGCCTGTCTTCACCTCTTGCTACAGGTTCGGGCTGGAAGAGTGCTGTCGACAGGATGGTGAGGGGCAGGCAGGACACTCCGGCCTGGGCCAGGTGAGGAGAGGAAGAGGAAGTGGCAGAACTCAGCTTCCTGGTATCCAGACGTGCAGATCTTAGGACACAGAGAGCGGCCAGGCGCGTCCTCTTGCTCCCATCCCCATACCTGGCTTTTCCTGCACTCCCGCTGGTACCCATCACAGCATGACCACCCCGAGGAGGGCACCAGGGCTCGCTGAGCTCACTCCAGCCATGCCCACAGGCCCACGGCAGATGCCGAGCTGGCCAGGGTTTTGTGTGGAATGGCCCATGGGTGCCTCGAGCCCAGGACAGGTGTCCAGGAGCAAGCTCTGCCCATGCCTGTGCCCCATGACCTGTAGCCCATAGTGGTCTCTGAAGAGTACGAGTGCCTGTGTGGCCCTGCTTTCTCCTATAATTTATGATTCTGCCAGGGAAGGCGGAGATTGCTTCGGCCTTAGAGCTGCAGAGATACAAGTGGAGGTCCTGGAAGCACACAGCGTCGAGGGGAGGCAGCGCATTTCTGCGAGCACTGTGGGGATCTGAGGGCCCCTGGATGCGAGGCCTACTCAGCCTGCACCCTTCCTAGGCATCCCAGACGTCTCCGACCCAACCCGCACCCCATGTCTGCAGAGAGCCTCTGGTGGGCGAGCTGCCCCGGGCCCTAGCAGCGTGCAGAAGTTCAGCCTGATGCACGGAGCTCTGTGCTTTCCGAAGGTGTTTTTATATCTGCAATTCTAACACAATTGGAAATTTAATTAAACACTAATTGAATTAATGATATGTATGTGCTAAAAGGGAGCTGCTATTTGCTTGAAGGGCAGGGAATGTGCTTTGAGACAGCTCTGAAAATCTGCCTTCCAGTAGGCGCAGGTGAGGCAGAGGTGGCCGAGCATGGGCGCAGGTGCCCGTGCGCGTGTGCCAGGCTTGTGTCCTCACTGAGCACTGATGAGGGTGGGCGGGCAGAGGGCACAGTCAGCCAGCCAGGCAGCTGGCCGGGGGCGCAGGCAGCGAGGCGCCAGCCGCCCGCCAGCACTCTTGCTGTGGCTCGGCCCACCCAGCCCAGGTCTCGGGGAGCAGCTGCTTCCCACTGAGGCCTCCGCGCAGACCTCCCTGCAGGTTTGCCTTCTGCCTCCGAGTTTCTGGCCCACGCGGAATGGACTTCGTGCCTGGCGCGAGACGGGACTCTGATCCCCCAGGAACGGTCTGCTGTCTCAGGACCGCATATGGAAACTTCAGCCCTCACACGCCCAGTTCCTGGGGCTGTGGGCCCGGACGCTGTAGCCCGCCGTGTGCCTCACTACTGGGCGCACCCTCAGCACGGGGCCTGGAAAGCGTGCGGCGGCGCTTTCGTCCCTGGGCACGTGAAAACCTGAAGCAGAACCAACTTTCCACATCTACCTCGGTGATCGTACGGTGTGGTCATTAATCTATTAACATGACTGGCGACGCCTGAGGATCTTTCACCCTTGTCTTTTCTGGAAGAAATTCACCTGGCCAAGGTGCGCTTTCTGTTTTCACACGGCTGCCTTTGGTTTGTTAATATTTTGTGTCAGATTTTTTTTTTTTAAAAATGTGTTTGGCACAGGGTTTCATTATGCAGCTCAGGGTTGTAGTGATCCTCCCGATTTTAGCCTCCCCAGCACTGGGATTACAGGCATGTGCCACCATGCCTGTCTCGGGGCCGGCGCAGCATGTGGTGCTGGGGACCGAGCCCTGCTCCCTGCGCTTGCCAAAGCAGGCGCTTAGTCTGCTGATCTGTCTTGCTGGCCCTCTGCGTCAGTTTCACATTCATATCCATGAGCGAGGCTGGCTTACACTTTTCCTTTCTGGAAGCTCTTCTGGTCTACCTTTGGTATCCAGGGTCCCCTGGCTCGGCGAGTGGACAAAAGTGTCCTCTTTTGCTATTCTCTGGAAATTTTAAGCTTGCAAATGTCTATAGATTTAAAAAAAATGGTAGAACTTATTTATTCTCAGTAGCTCACAGCATTGTGGTTTTTGGAAGAAGCTTTACTGACTAAAAGATAATTTAAACATTCTTTATTTTTCTTGAATCAATTTTGGTAGCTTAAGTATTTCTACAAGTTTGTCCATTTTGAATAAGTTTTCACACTTCCTGACATAACGCTGTCTGAGGTTTCAATACCTGCTCAGTTCTGCTTCATCTTTTGAGGGAAGGACCCCAGAACCAAGAGATGGTCTGATCTTTGCTCTGTAGGGCAAAACAATTAGGGACTGAATTGACGAGTGTGGACACACACTGCGCAGCAGTCTTTCCTGAGCCTGCTCGTTCTTGGTGAATCCTGTCATAGCTTTGTCAATTTTATTGCTCTTCCCAAGAGCTAACTTCCGCCTTTATTGAGTAATTTGTTAGCTTCCTTCTGCTCTTTTCTTCTTCGTGTCCTGCCTCCTATCTCCTCCGAATTTATTCCAATGTTCTGTATCTATCACCCTAAGTTCCAAACTTGGCATATGAATCTTCAGCATTTTTTCTTTCAATGCAAACATTTAAGGCTGTAATTTCTCTGCGTTTGTTCATTGCACTAATTTTGACATGCATTATTTTTATTTTCATTTAGTCCCTAAGTAGTTTTCAGTTTCAATTATGACTTCTTCTGAGAACCATGCAGAATTTAGAAGTGGATTCATAATTTTAATTTAATAGATGCCTTTTGTCTTATATCCTTCCAATTTAATTGTATTTCATTCAGAGAAGTATGGTATAATTGATTCTTCAAAAAGGAGCTGAAATCTGTTTTCTGGTCTAGTATATAGCTACATTTTCATACAATGGCTACATGCACTTGTGAAGCAGGCATGTTCTCTGGTTGTTAAAGGTCTTTATTTGTCAAAAAAAGACAAGTGTGTTGAGGTTTGTTTTTTTTAAATTTTTTTAATGTATTTGGTGCAGGGTCTCTTATGCAGCTTGGACTCTTAGGGATCCTCCTGTTTTCAGTCTCCCTAGCGCTGGGATTATAGGCATGTGCCACCATGCCTGAACTCGGTCGCTGGCTCAGTGCACCCTGGGGTGGGTCTGGGGTGGCATATGCTACTGGGGACTGAACCCCAGTCTCTGCACTTGCCTAGGCAGGCACTTAGTCTGCCGAACTATTAGGTTTGAAACTTGTCTATTCTTGCCATTGTTTGGCCTCTGGCCCATCAGTACCGGGAAGGGGAGGCTGAAGGGCTCCACCACCACCTCGAGTCTCGGGCCCCACATGCACGGGAAGGCACTGGTGCTTCCGCCTGGGCTGTGCAGGGGACGAGGGCTCTCCCGCGCTCTGACACGCGCTCTCCTCTTCAGTTGCGATCCTCTCTCTCCCTACTGAAGTCAGCACCACTGTCCTACTTGTCTGGCAGGTGTCTCTCTGATCATTACTTTCCACAATTTTTCTGTCAGCCTTTCAGGTTCTCAAGAGTCAGCTATGTTTCTCATGGACATCCGTGTACTGGGAGTACTGCTTGCCCTTCAAATTGGAAACATTTCATTTCTAAGAGTAATTTATGTTTATCTGGCTTTCTTGCTTTCTATTTCTCCCACTTTCTTATGCATTCTGCTTTACCTACCAGTGGACCAGGGTGGGAGACAGGGCTGCTGCGCCCTGCCCCCGCACCTCCTTTCAGCCCCGGGATTGATGGGCCAGCGAGGCAGGTAAGCACCGTGGCCAGCTCCTCGGGGCTCCTGTCTGGATCCACAGCCTGTGCTCTTTCCGGTGCCCACTTCCTTTATTTACTTTATGGAAAGATCGATTATGCTTGCAAACATTGCAAAAACAGTATGCACTCAGCACTTCCGGGGCCCTCTGTGGCGCGGGCTGTATTCCCCACACTGCTCAGCCCGCGCGTTCTTAGCAGCACCGCTGTGGCTCTGCCTGTCCTCCCCAGGCCCGACAGGTGCGGCGCGACACCCACGCTGGAAGAAGGAACGATGTGGCATTCTTGTTCTGAACACTGCGGTATTTCACAAAAAGTTCAAGAGTGGTAGAAGAAAACCTTTCTTTTTGGCTCTGTGAGCTCACTGCTGGGGAAGCTGCTCCCGGACAGCCACTCCTCACGCAGTGTGTATCTGTGAACGCGAGAAAGGCGGGGCTTCAGGGCACGGGGACGACAAGACCGACTGCTACGTGAGGAGCTGAGGTGGTTTGCGCCACCCCAGGAGGGTGACCCAGACAGTGCTCAACTACAGAACAGACGAGCCGCAGAAAGCAAGTTCAGCATGGGTCACCACGAGGCAGATAGGACACCACGGCCCGCGGGCGTGGACCAGAAGCCACAGGAGCAAGTGACTTCCGGGCCGTGAGGTTTAGAACCCCGCAAGGCCCTGACGCATGCTCAAGGGATGTGTATGCATTTTTAAGGAAATGAGCTCTACGGATGCTCCTCCTATCCGTGAGGAGAGGCAAAGGCAGCTGGCCTTGGATGGGGCAGTGTCGGGTCCTTGTCCAACGGTGCAGCAGTGCTCGGGAATTTTGACTCTGGACAAGGAACCCTAAACCCTAACCCCAATGTGAACCGAAGGATTCTCTGGGGCAGCTGGAGGCCAGCGAAGGTGACACAAGGCTTTCCACTGGGCTTCAGATTTCTTTTATTCCATTTGGGCTCAGCCTGCTGCTCTGGCTCCCCTGCCCACAAAAGCCCAGGAGAACATGGAGGTCAGCAGCGCTGCCCAGTCCCCAGCTGCCTGGACTTCAGCTGACGGTGGCTGCTGGGCTGGGCCAGGGAGAGCCAGCACCGTCCAGCGCAGGCCTGCACTCATCACCAGCACTGGTACCTGTCCCTTCCCGGGAGGAAGACCTGGACATGCATGTGGCCCTTCGGGGTCCACCCACCACACCTGTCACAGCACTGTCAATGTCTGGACACCTCTGTCCTCGTGCTCTTCCTCCAGGTTGTGAGTGACGGAATAGAAGCTATTGGCGTCTACGTTCACAGAATCGGCTCTCACAAACGCCTTTGCTAGAGTGAATGAAGGGATGTGGGCAGCAGGCAGCAGGCAGAGTAACCCTGCCAGGTGGCCCTGGGCTGGGGGACCACCACTCCTTGCCACAGAGCTGGGCCAGGGCACGGCATCCTGCCTGTGGAGGAGAAGCGCATGCTCCCTCTGTGCACCCTGCTGCCTCTCTGCACACACACACACAGCCCTCAGTCTCGAGCTGCTGTCCCCCACCCGGCCCAGCGCCCGTCCCCACCCTACCTTCAGGTCTGACACGTCCCGGTAGCACTGCTCGGAGCGGGTGTGGTCAGAGAGCTGCACGTTCCAGAAGCAGGGCAGTTGGTGCACCAGGAAGGGGTTCTGCTTGATGACGGCATTGAAAATGTCCTGGGGATAAAGGCCATCAAGGGAAGGAATTTGTACTGCCAAACTTGGCCCTCGGTAATCTCTCTCTCCCCCTTGCGTCTTCTCTTCCCTTCTTCCCTTCCTTACAGGGTACTGATTCCAGGGCCAAGTCATGTGACTCAAACATCTACCACGGAGCCATAATTCCAACTTTCATTTATTCCGTTTGGGCTCAGCCTGCTGCTCTGGCTCCCCTGCCCCAGGGCGGCGCCTGAGCACTGGGCTCTGAGCACCCCAAAACTCTCGCTGTCTGTGCCCGTGCCATCGTGCTGGTCGGAGCCAGAGATGGAGACAGGCTGGCCCCACGCAGCCGGCTGCTCACCAGCTGGCTGGCTCACGGCATCCGGCACGACTTGTGGGCACCTGCCCTGTGCGTGGGCGTGTGGCAGTGTGTCCTCCTCCCCGTTCCCTCCCACCCAGGGCACCACTATCCCTCCCAAGCATCCGAGAGGAAACTGCATCGCCAAGCAATCAAAGCCGGCTGGCCTCCCCTACAGCCCCCTCAGGCTGCTCCCTGGGCTGAGTGGCCCAGCACGCTCTAGGCTGTGGAGCCAGCTCCAAGGCTCGGCCTTGTCCTGGGGCCTCGCTCTGGCTCCGCTCCACGCTGCAGTGTGAGCACGCTAACCACTAACTGGGGATAGGAGGTGAGCGTGGGACCTCATGGCAGGAGCTGGCTGACCAGACTGTTCTCCCTGGACGTGGCTATGCAAATGCCAGCTTTGGGGCCACCCTGAGGTGACTGCCACTGGACTACAAGGATGAGATGGTGGGCGATCTCCCCCCGTTTCAGACAGAGCCTGTGTGCTCTGTCTTTTGCTTGTGCCTTACACAGCACATCGTTGTTTAGAAATCAACTTCTAGCTTCTCAGAAAATATGGAATAAAAATGCTTAAAAAATAGCAGGAGGCCCCTGCAGAACCGGTGTGTCCCCTCTGTATTGAAAACTCGCCGGGAGCTCGATGAGCCACGCGTGCAACTGAATGTTAGACAAAAACGTGAATGTCAGATCATCTCTAGGTACAAAGAAAGGGTGACACGCAGAGCGCTCGGAGAAGCTAGCTCTGTCTCACGGCGGCCACCGTGGCCACTGCGAGACCAAAGTCCGGGCAAGCCTGCAGAGTCCCAGGCCCACAAGGGCCCTGCCCTGCCATCCAGGTGAGACACTGTTGTCTCATGAATGGGAGTAGCCTGGTGGCACCAGAGGCCCGTTTTCTGACCCCCTGGGAGAGAGGCTATTTCTGGAGCCGGGCATTCAGGGTCCCCAGGGCAGGACCTTCAGCATCAGGCACAGGGACAGCGAGGGGCAGGCAGGCTGTCTGGGACGCCTACTGCGGTGCCCTGGTGCTTGGGGCACACCGATCCCAAGCTGATGGCCCTGGCTCAGAAAGCGACTCCCACAGTTGTGGCTCCCAGGCCAGGAACCAAGGGTTTCCTTCCCTGCCACCCCTTTCTGAAAGGGCCCTGGCACCCACAGCTCTTAGGCTTCTTGGAGAAATGGCAGTAGGGCGCATGGCTTGGATTTGACTGTCCTCAAAGGCTCGCGTGGCAAAGGCCTGGTCCCCGGGTGCTCCTGTGGCGCCCCTAGGGAGCCCTGGTCCTCTCTGCCTCCTCACATTTGATCCCCAGGCTCACGGGAAGTGGTTTTGCTCCCCATAGGCACCACCATGATGTGTTGCCTTGCCCGGACTCAGAAGCAACGGGTCCAGAGGCCGTGGGACCGAGAACTCTGAGCCAATCAGCATTTTCCCTGGTAAGTTGGCCACCAGGGTACCTGCTGTGGACATCGCACCACACACTGATAGACACTGGTGCTCAGAAATGCCAGCTCCATAATCTGGCCACTCACCTGGTCTGCCAGGGCCATTGACAGTGTGCTACAAGCTCCCACTACTCACCTGGTCTGCCAGTGACGTGGCCAGCATGCCCACGAGCTCCCACAACTCACCTGGTCGGCCAGCGACGTGGCCAGCATGTCCACAAGCTCTCGCCACTCACCTGGCCCACCAGCGACGTGGCCAGCATGTCCACAAGATCTCCCCACTCACCTGGTCCGTCAGCGACGTGGCCAGCATGTCCACAAGCTCTCGCTACTCACCTGGTCCGTCAGCGACGTGGCCAGCATGTCCACAAGCTCTCGCCACTCACCTGGTCCGTCAGCGACGTGGCCAGCATGTCCACAAGCTCTCGCTACTCACCTGGTCTGCTAGCGACGTGGCCAGCATGCCCATGAGCTCCCGCTCTGCCGTCAGCCTCCACATCTGCTCCCACTTCATCTTGCGCAGCTTGTCCAGCAGCAGCAGTATCACCCCTGGGGGACACCGGGACACAGAAGTGGAGGCACCAGTGAGGACAAGAGCCAGGCCCTCTGCACGGTCACAGCCCTGCAGGGACAGTGGCCCCCACGCCCAACCCTGGCCAGTGAGGCCTCACCACGAGGGCACATGGCTTCACGGTGAATACCCAGGCACAGCCAGGCTCTGCAGGGGACCAAGGACAGGGAGCCAGCTCTCCAAGCACGCTTGCCATGTGAGACAGTGGCCCAGCCCTCCAGGGGCCTCTGGGAGCACTGTGAGGACTGAGGTGCACAGTGGTGACAGTGGCATCCAATGCCACTGACATATCTGTGTGACATGGTTAGGATGGAGCTTCGGTTCCGAGCATTTGATTACAACAATGACAACAGGGATGGGACCGGGTGCCCCTCCCAGGTGCGTCGGGGCTGCTGTGTCACTTCCCGCACTCTGACATGTTCGTTGCACAGCGCTTATCTGTGAGGCCAGAAAGCAGCTCTGGTGGCTTCCTCGGCAGTCATTGTTCCAATGGCCTGCCAGAGGTAGCTGCTGCGGGGCGACTGCCGGCCACTGGGCGCAGACATTGGTTCCCAGCCCTCCAGTTCACCAGAAGCCGAGGGGGAGCGCCCCTTCCTTCCCACCTCTGCCCAGCCTTCTGTGTACTGCCTGTATGCCCTGTGCATGGCTAAACCCGCTGAAGCAGTAAAATATCTTGCTGAGCTCAGAGCACGAACTGAAACGTGAGGAGGAAAGTGTAGCGTGCATGCCAGGGCGGCCCAGAGCAGGCGGGCGCTGGTCCCCCAACACTCAGGGCCTGGCTCAGAGCACCGGGGGCGGGACCGGAAGGGCGACACATATTTCTAAGAGCTCTAACAGCCGGGAAGGAAAGGGATCCCCAGCCAACCCCGTGCAGCTCAGGGGCTTTTCACATTGTGGTGGGGCGCACGTGAAGGGGCTGGGGCGGCTAGAGGTGAAGTGCAGGTGTGGGCAGCGCAGGACCCGGAATCGGCCCTCGGAGGCAGATGACAGATGACGGCCACGGCGGCGCCCGCGTGTGGGGCCATGCCCCGTGGCTTCCCAGGGCCTCCAAGCACCGATTTCCTCTCCTTATCGTGTACACGGTGTGGGGCTCATCCAGACCGGCCCCGTTCACTGCTCAAGAGCAGCCACATTCAAACTCAATCCTGGAGCTTCGAAGCATTCTCTGTCCTCTGCTCCAGAGAACGCCGTCACCTGGCCCTGGGAGTCCCCCGGACCGGGGCATACACAGCCCAGAAAGCAGTGATGCCCCTTGTGGTGAGAGGGCGCTGTTCTACCACCAGCTCTCCCAGGGAAAAGCCCAGCAAGTGGGTGGGCAGATCTGCCAATGTCCTTGGTGCAAACACACCCAAATAAGTACTGTGAGGTTGTTGAGTGCGCTGTTGGGAAGAAAGGAAGACAACCTGGCGGCCCACGAGAAGTGGCTTCCCACAGCGCTGACACGGTCCCCCAAACACAGAGGGTGGCTTTAGAAATGCCAAAATCACCCCAAACTTAAAGGCAGGCAAGAAAAAGTGACAGAGATATTTACAAAGTAAAAGCAAGAAAATAAGTGGTGTAAGTCATCAGGGGTTAGTTATAAACTATTCAAACACATGAGCATCTTAACATCACCGGAAGCACCAATTAGAATTAGATTAGAGTTATGCTAATGGATGAGGCATTGTCAAAAGCTATGGTCAGTGTTTACATTTTAAAGAGTTATTACAGCCTGGTGAGGATGCAGTCAGGCAGACTGGGGCCGGAGACCCAGGGAGACAGCAGAGATCCAGGCTGGGTGGGGACGTACAGCTGGGTGGGGACGTACGGCTGGCTGGTCGCACTCACATGAGAGCACACACGAAAGTGAGCACTGGCAAGACAGCCCAATGGGAGGCTTTGGGGCACCAGGGGACCTGGACCCCAGCTCAGGGAGAGCCCGCATCTGGGCAAAGCATGAGTTTCAAACTGTGCCATCTCCTGTCCTGACATTGGCTACTGGCCAGAAGGGCTGAGGCAGAGGTGTGCCCCCCCCCATGGGGGTGGGGAGGCGACAGCATGGGAACTGGTGGGGAAGCCTGTGTGGACCCTGGCAGCCAGGGCCTGGGCAAGGGGGAGGCCACGGTTTTTCCTTCTCTGCCCCGCAAGGCTGGGAAGTAGAGTTCCCGGCCTCTCATGCACACTGCCCTGAGCCTGGCGAGCCAGCTACCCGGGACCTGCTGGCCCTCAACTTGGCTCCCATGCTCCTGAGCCAACCCACGCTTTCTGAGTGCCTTCTACGGCTTTCTTCACTGGCTTTATGCATCAGCTTCACCAGGGCTCAGCAGGAGCTGGATGCAGGTGTGGGTCTCAGGGAGCAAAGCAGTGAGGGCGGGAAGTGAGAAGATCTCGGCACTGCAGTCCAAGGGTGGCAGAGGAGGAAGGGAAGGCGTGGCCCGGGTGGAGGGCCGGGAAGGCGTGGCCCGGGTGGAGGGCCGGGAAGGCGTGGCCCGGGTGGAGGGCAGGGAAGGCGTGGCCCGGGTGGAGGGCACTGCAGGGCAAAGCTGCCTACAGTGGACGATGCCCACTGAGCCCAAAGGACGGACAGGATCCTGGAGGACAGACAGGATGTGACAGGGTCAAGCCAGACAGGCCTCAGGCCACAGAGGGCGAGTTTGCAGGAGCAGGCACTGATTGTCCTTCGGGTAGCTAGCATTTCCCACAACCTGAGCCAGCACGTAGGGGTTCACTTCCCTCTTCCTCCAGGAAAGAAGATCCAAAAGTGGCTGCACTGAGCTAAGATGTGAGGAAACACCTGCTGTGCTCATAAGTCTATGACCAGCACGGGTTGTGCCTGCAGTAAGTACCCTCACATCACAGAGCGAGGCAGCAGCAGGCATCCTGGAAACACGGGAGGGCAGCGGCTAGGGAAGCTGAGTGCACAGCGTAACCTGGGGACTTGGAGCTCCAAAGAGCCAAGGTCCTGGGCCCAATCTCTTCTCTGGAACATAGCCTGGAGTCCAGGTCAACTCCAGATGACCCAGAGGACTGACAGTGAACCCTCAAAAGCACCCAGGGTGGCAGGGAAGGTGCCCCGATGCTGAGCGAGGAGCTGGCACTGGAGTCTCGCGCCTGCCCCTCGAAGAGTTTGCACAGCAAGAGCTCCTGCCACTGGGGGCTCGCGGCTCCCCTCCCGTGTGTGGGATGCACTGTCCCTGAAGTGTCCACAGCAGCATGATGGGAGGAGCCAGCAAGGGCAGCCCCCAGACACAGCCGCTGGGAGCAGGAAGTAATAGTGGAGGAAAGAAAGCCCATCACGCAGAAAGTCAGCGCTCGCATGCCGTCCTCGTGCAGCTGCCCGAGGTGTGGTGGGGGTCTGCCTCGGAGGGTCACCGGTGTGCACCAGGTGCAGGGGCTGGAAAGGGCATCTCCCGGAGGAATGACTGCACGCTCTCACTGAGCTCCGCCCTGTGGTGCCGCACAGATACGCACACAGCGCTGCCAAGGGCCCCTGAGATACGAAGACGTGGCATGAAGCTTGCACGATGCCTGCCAGAACTAAAACAAACTGTGTATGTGCAGGAGACGGGGGACGGCTTCCGAGTGAGTTCTGCCTGAAAGAACAAGAGCGGTCCAGCTGAAGTCGGATCTTTTGAGCTCCAACCGCCCTAACTGGATTTGCCACGTGTGCCCCAGGCAGATGGGACCTGCTTCTCTGCTGCAGGGGAAGGCAGTGCCCTGCGCTCAACTCTGGCATCTGGCTGGCACGTGTTGCTGCCTGATGGGCCTGCTCTGTGTCTGTCACCAGCTCAGAGCGCCTTCAGTGTCACTACACCTGTCAGGGAGGCGGGCTGGGACATGCAGGCCGGAGGCTCACCTGCCACAGCTGCTGCCCAGGGAGCATGTGGGGCCAGCATAAAATGAGTAAGTAAATGAACGTTCAGAATCAAAGGCCCGTCCCGGGGCAGCTGGTCTGCAGCCCGCTTCATGTGTGGATCAGAGGACAGAGTTCCTCTCGCACCCCGAGGCACAGGCCAGCCAGCAGCCCGAGGATGGCAGCCTGCAGAGGTGGGGAAGAGGGGAGAGCGCTTTTGGCTTTTGTCTTGTTGTATTATCCAGATGTTGAGTTTTGCCAGCACAACTGCAAAAAGGAGAACAAATGAAAAATGGTGACAACGATGGTGACAGCTATGTCCATCAGGCAAGAGTTGCGTCCCTGCGGCCAGGGAGTTCACTCTCTGGCCACCCTGGCATGGGGCAAGCCTGCAGACAGGTGGGATCTCCGCACTCACAGCTGAGGAACTACGGCCCGTGCATAGCCAGGAAGTGGCAAAAGCTACCTCACTTGTGTTTTTCCCTTTGTCTTTGAAACAGTCTCGCTATGCAGCTCAGGCTGGCCTTGAGCTCACTGTGTAGCCCAGGCTAGTGTCGAACTCTCAACAATTCTCTCCCTCAGCCTCCTGAGTGCTGGGATGACAGGCGTGTGCCACGAAGCCTGGGTGCAGCCTCACTTTCTCTGCTTTGTGTTTGCCTCTGTCTGTGACTACGAGCACATCACAAGGCGTGCTAAGAGCCAGCTCACTTAGGGGCCTGAAGCCCATAGAGCAGTAGCTGCTGGAGGGACAGTGGTCACGCTGAAAGGACGGGGCAGCCACCAGCTGCGATCTGACTCCTGTTGCCTGGAGGTCGCCACCATGACCCAGGGCAGGAAAGCCAGACCTTGCTGGAGACCATCCCCCATGGGCAGAAGTGGCACCGAGGGTGACTCAGGGTGACCACAGACAACTGGTGGCTGCAGTCAGGAAGCACGAGGGCAGTGCCAGTGCCACTTCTCCCAGGCCCACGGGTATGCTCTCCAGTGTGCCCATGAACCCAGGTCTCTGCCGCACGGAGTCCACCTCTTGGGCACAGAACTCGCAAACTCACTGGGGAAGGGCACTGCTGCAAGCTCGCGCTGGGAGCGCAGTGCAGAGGCCGCTTCATGCCAGTCTCTCTGCTGCCTCCCCACCTCCATGCCTCCCTCCCTCTCCTCGGCAGCCTGCTCTGTGCCTTGCCAGGCTAAGGAGGTAAAGGAGGAGGCTGGGATAGGCTCGGTGCGCCCCTTGATTCTGCAGCATATGCAGAGGCCCAAGGCAGAGCAGGCGTGGAGCAGGCTGTGGGCAGGCCCGCTTCTCCTCCTGTTTCCCATGAGGCACTCTGCAGATGGGGTAGCACAGGGGTGGCTTTCTGGTCTCATGGCTTTGGCTCCCAGCCCCAGCCACCTCCCCTGAAATCCACAGGATGGGGTCGCTGCCTGAGTCCTGCCCAGTTCTGCCTTTTTCCTTGGATCCCCTTGGACAGGTTCCTCTGTCCTGGGGCTCCTGGGGCTTGGCTGGTCTGGTCCGGAGAAGCCCGCATGGGCCCCGAGCAGGAGACACTCGCCCCAAGACCCCTGGGAAATGGCTCTGGCCATTAACCCGCCACCCCTTCTACTTTGAAGTGCTGGAGTTTGCCTTTCATGCATGACCCAGTAAGAAAGCGAGTTTATTAAAAGCCACTTAATTTAAACTCCCCTGCTAAGGTTGCCCAGGATTCACTTTTGATCCAATAAATTAAAAGCTTCCCTAGTCTTGCTTTTGAAATTTTTCTTTCCTAAAAGTTCTTTTTACCAGAGAGTGAGAGAGAGAGAGAGCAGGTGGAATCCTCCCACTGACCCCTCCCGCTGGCTGTTGGGGTCCTGCTGGGGACGGACGGGGCTGCACCAGCTCGCAGAAGGGCAGCAGTCCTTTACTGCACACTCTTGGTGCCAGCAGGGCAGTGCTCCCATGCCGGGCACTGGGGGCCCAGGGAAGACGGCGCAACAGCCCCTGCTCTCCAGCCTGAAGCAGCCGTGGGTGCTGGGAGGGCCAGGCATGCCCTCCGCAGACAGACGGTGTCATCAAGAGGGTGGCCAGGCTCACGCCCTGGGGAGTGGTGCTTGGAGGACACTGGGACCCTCGTCATCTCCCCAGGCCAAATCCAAGCAGCCAAGAATGGGCAGGGCTGGGCTCGCCAGGGGCTGCAAGCCGTGCTGTCACTGTGCCCCTGCCTACTCCACAGTGTCGTTCGTTCACTGCTGAGCTTTAAAAACATCGAGTCCACGGCATAGGTCCTTCTGTGGCTGGAATCTGTGCTAGCACTGTGTGGGAAATCCATCCCGATTACTCTACAGAGGTACAGCCTGCTTGTGATAATGCAGGGTGTCCCTAGAGGATGGTGACATCTTAGGCTGCTTATCCATTACGTTATACTATCTTGCCTTTGGGTTGCTCCTGGTTTTGAGCCACGTGGATCGTCTCCGTGTGTCCCTCCATGTCCTGGGTGCCCCCTGGACCCACGCCTGGGGAGGGTGTGCACTTGGTTCTTCCCGCTTTTCCTGCTAGCTGTGGGTGAGCCTTTCTCCCGTTCCAGATTCCCACTCATGACCGTTTCAGACTTTTGTGGATAGGTTTAGACCACGAGCTCTGGGACTGCACTATGGATTTCAGTGTGTGCTTCTCAGTGACTAGAGAAGCCTGCCTGTACTTTTCCATGAACTGCCCGTCGGCAGATCTGCCTTGAGGAAGCACCTCCAAGTGTACATGCCTTTCCCGCTAATCTGCCGGCCATCCACCTCATGGTCTGCCTACGTGCACATCTGCCGGGAGCCAGGGCTGCCCTGGTGTCCTGGGCCCAGCACTGCCAATAAAGGACTGTTCCGCAGGTGCTTTTCTGGGTGGGAAGTGAAGGCTGCGTGCTCCGCTGTTTCCTTCGGAATCAAGGAACTGCAAGCTGAAGCCCTGCTATCCACGACCCCATGGCCCGCCCGTCTCCATCTCTGTTTCCAAGCCACCTGAGGTTCAGAAAAGCTCAAAGTAAAACTATCAAATAACAAAGGCCCTCCCCGGCCCCTCCGCCACCCCTTCTGCTGCCTTTTTCCTTCAAGCTTCCCCTCCCTCCAGCAAGCTGTTTAAACTCATCTCAGTCATCTTTAGTTCTTTCTGACTCACACGGCAAACCCCAGGCACAAGGTCAGCCCTGCTGCCCAAAGCAGATTCTGCAAGCTGGCAGAGTGCAGAAAGGGGGCCAAGGTGCCGGGCCCTTATCCTCTGGGGAGCGGGGCCACCGTGTACCAGTGTGCAGCTGTGCTGACTCCTGAGGCCGCAGGAAGACCACTGAGAGCCAGGCAAAGGCAAGCCCACACCACAGGGGGCTTCCCTGCTGCCATCCCCCCCCACATGTCCAGTGTGTCCTGCTCCTCATCACCATCACGTGCAAAAAACCCCAAGGAACCCCGAATGCAGGCTAAGCTCAGAGCCCAGGCAGAAGCAGTACACATTCCCTTGGACACCTCAGCCACGAAGGGCAGATTTGAGTCACTTCTAGGAAAATGGGTGGCTCGCCGAGGCGCAGGATTTGCATCTGGGGCCTGAGGACCTTCGCACTGCATCCCCAGCTCCAAGGCAGGTGACCAGTGGCTCGTAATCGGCTCTCAAGTGCGGCCTGCAGGCTCCCTGGAGGCCGTAGCTCCTCCCTACTGGCAGCTACACCAGCTCTGGGGCTGGCTTGTCTGGCCAGCCTCCCCCCTGCTTCCTCTTCCCTGACCTGCGCAGGAGAGGCCCCTGTGCGCAGGGCAGGCCCTCCGCCTCCACCCCCCGCCAGGGTTTCCTGTCACCACCAGGCCGGGACGCCCCGACATCAGTCTTCCCACAGGCTGCACCCTGCAGCCTGCACAGTGGTCCAGCCTGGTCGATCTCTTTCTGCCTGGCCAGATCCGGTGTACACGGTACTCGCCCTGCCTGTCTCCCGGGTGACAAGCGTGGATGCTGTGCAGGAGGCGCCCTTCTGAGAGCAGCAGTAGCCCAGAGACCGGCAGCTGCGCCCAGGGTGTGGATTCGAGGACCCTGCTCGCTCCCCACAGAGCCCCACGAGGGTGGATCCTCTGAGGGCGGGATCACAGCGCCCTGCCCCCTGCCTCTGGGTGCCTCCCTGGGGCAGAGCCGCCAGCCTCTGGGGAAGGTCACCAGGCTTCATTAACGGGTGCTGAAATTTGAATTTCATGGAGCTTTCATCTGCTGCACCAGGATGTTTTAAAATTTTTTTTCCTTAGCTAAAAATTTGAAAACTTTTCTGGGCTCCAGGACACACAATGATGGGCGGAGTCAGGGCTGGCCTGCAACCGCCCAAATCTGAATAGTTAAAATTGTCACCAGGAAGGCAGGAGGTGGAGAGAGACTAACCAGATGGAACCTGTGTCCTCCGTGTACTTTCCTGGCTGTTCCAAGCCGAGCCGGGCTCACGGAAGACAAGGCCAGGTCTGCGTTTGCCGAGCTACCTCTGGGACCGTGGCTTCGGCTGAGCTGTTTCCTGGGGGTGCTGAAGGCTGATAAGCAGGGCCACTCTGCTCCGGACAAGCACTGCCCTCTGGTCCCTTCCAGCTGAGCCCAGGCTCCTCAGCCCCGCTGTCAGCCCTGCTCTACAAGGAGTGCAGCCCCAAGGCTTCTGCGGACAGGGCTTCTCAGCCCAGTGGTGGTGACAGGGAGCAGCTCACAATGAGCTCCACAGGGCAGGAAATCCCTCCCTTTCCGCACTGTCACTGATGGATACTAGGCTTGCCGGCCACAGGGGAGCACTCAGGGCGACCGCCAGCACCTTCGACACAGGGATGGACGGACAGGCCTGCTATTGCTCCTGAGGACTCTCCCCACAGGACACTTAGTGCTGTCATCACCGGAGATGTCAGGGTCGGGGGTCCCTGACAGTGGCAGAATCCAGCCAAGGTCTCTTCCACCCAAGCCCCTCAGCTGGACCTCGTGGACAAATGTGCTCCACTTCCAGCAGCTGTGGGCCCAAGACTGCGATGGTGGGAGGGAAACAGCATAGGGGTGCAAGAAGGGGGACAGCAGGAGAGGCGAGGGGAGCTATGGGGGGCGGGTACGTCTAGCAGGCAGGAAGCCCTGCTTGGTTTTAGGAAGCACCGAAGGAGGGTTCTCCCTACCTGCACATGTGCCGACTCATTAGTCTGAGGTGACAGGACTCTAAGAGGCTCCACAATTGATTCCAATATGCAGCCAGGGCCACAACATTTAGTGGCTCTGAGCAGTGGACAGCACAATGTCATCTGGGAAGGAGCTGGAAAACCCCTCAGAGATGTGTACCAGGGCCATCAACCCCTGCCAAGCACTGGCGGCCTGAGAAGAGACAGGAAAGTGGGCAGGAGGGCAGGGGCGCTATGGCTCCACTCACTGGTGAAGTCAGTTAACCTCTCTGACCTCCATCAGCTCCCCCAAATGGGGGGGTCACAGGTGCTAACCCCCGGGAAGGCGTCAAGTTAGAGACTGGCATGCTGAGCTGGAGACACCAGGTGCTTCTTCCCGTTGTAAATAAAACATCTCCAAGGCAGCCAGGCTCTGAGTGGATGCCAGGCGATTTTCTGTGGCAGAAAGATCTAGGTTCAGGGTCCCACCCTTCCCTCTTACCTCCCACTGCAACCCAAGCCACGCACAGGTCTGGCACTGGGTCAAAGCTCCTGTCAGCTCTCAAGGTGTCAAGGCAAGGACCTGAGCGAGTGACAGAGAAACCCCGACCCTGCATGATCAGCAGAGGAGGCAAGAACATCTGAAGGCTTGGACACCCTCCTGTGAGTACTGGGCTAAGTTAACCCACTTAGTCTGGTGCAGAGTGCCACGGACAGGGACTTACTGCCACAAGATGGCTGTGTCAGGTGGCCACAGGCCATGGCCATGAGCCTATCTGGAAAGGGCTGAAGCTGGCTTCTGGCACGCAGTAGATGATCCGAAGATGCAGATTCCTCTGCAACATACACAGTACGGGTCCAGCACGGGCATGACCATGTGGCACGAAGCCCAAGAGCGTAGAATTGCACACGTGTGCACACATGCAGGAGGCTCATTTCAAAATGGTTGCTTTAAAATACTGCGTCTATGTTTAACTACTTGCACTTTTGGTAGTTTCTGATCTACCAACATTTAAGGTGTCCCAGCATTTGAGACAGCAGTGTTACTCCTTAGAATCCACTGTTTATCAGGACTTGCTGGGAATATAAGAGGAAGAAGGATGTCTATGGTATCATTTTTAATGGAGGACTCACGATCAGCTAAAATAACAGTTATTACGAAGTGAAATAATTATGGTGCATCTATCAAATTGAAAACCGAAGCAATTCTTCAAAAAGAGAAAGCATACCTGTTTATATTAATTCACAAGAATACCCAATATTTCATTTTACATAAATAGAGCATATAACAATGCAGAGGAAATGCAAGCAGGGAGAGAAGTGGGTGATTGTGCGTGTGGAAAGCAGAAAGCTGGAATGAGCTGCAGCTGCTGGCGGTGCACGGGGGCTGTGTGTGCGCGTGTGCGAGTGCACGTGTGTACACACGATTCCACACGGAGGACACTGCCGTGCTGTGCCAGCCTGCAGCCAATAGCTGGCTCTGCCTGGGATGCTGCTCCACAGCATGCCGCGGCCCCGGTCCCCCCGCACTTGGTCAGGAGACCCCTGTGGCTGTGGCAAGAGACCCCCGCATCCCCAGGTGGGGAGGCTTCCCCTCACCTCTCAGAACTGCTGTGCTGTACTACTGTCACCCCCACTGCTTGACAGCAGACAGCTGTACAGCATGGGCCAGGTAGGACTTCAGGCAAGGAAAGCAAGCACTGGAATCAGCACTCCGAGCTCCTGGACCCGGTGAGGACATGCTGGTGCGGGGCGGGACTGCAGCCTGGGCCAGCCCTGAATCCAGGCCCTGTGAGCTCAAGGCCCAGGAAACTCTTCTGGGAACGACAAACTCCCCTCTCCTGGACTGTAATATTTTTGAAGGAAGGTTCCTGATATCTGTCCTCTAAAATATTTTCCTACCTTAAGCTTGCCAGGAGGAGAGCTATTTAGCAGCAAGTACTAAATAATGAGCTACATTATGAACAGATCGATGAATGAATGAATGAACAAATGAACTACATTTAAATTGAGTCTGTCTGGACGCTACAGACAGAAGCATCATGACACTCTTTCAGGGCATGAGGAGCTCTCTGTTAACCGGGGATTGAACTCAGGCCCTTGTGCTTGTCTGGGAAGCACTTATTCCACTGAGCCATCTCCCCAGCCCCTGAGCTCTCTGTTCTTTTCTAGGTTTTTTTGAGACAGAGTCTCGTAGTCAGGCTGTCCTTGAACTCTGTAGCCCAGGTTGGAGCTGGACTCACAGCGATCCTCTTATCCCACCCTCCCGAGAGCTGGGATTACAGAAGTGCACCACGTTGCCCAGCTGGACAGAGGCAGCACTGGGATTAGGCTGCTCTTAAATCTGTACAAATCCCTCCAGCACTCCCAGCGCAGCTCTCTGGCAAGTTGTCAATGGTTTTCTCCTGAATCCCTGTCATGGAATTCAGTGTCCTGTGCCCCGTCATGTCGCATGCCTGTGAGACATGGGCTGTCCCACACAGAGCGAAGCCAGTCCCTTACACTCGGTCTTGTTGCTGTGTGGGTGAGGCTTCCTGGAGAGACTCCTCCCCTCCGAGGGCCAGGCCTCCACTGCCCATCTCTGACTACTGTGCAGTCCAACAGGAGCAGGACACATTCTGTGTTTTAAGCTGTTTTGAAAGTACCTCCTCCAAGTAATGTGACGGTGCCCTCGGAGGAATGGCTTCTCTGGGGCGCAGTGGGGTCCTGCTGTGACCTTGGACTCGTGCCTCTTCCTCTGGGCCTGCCGCCCTCACTCATCCCATTGTCCCTGCGTTCAGTCCTCTTCCCTTCCCCTCCTTCGCTGGCATTTGTTTTTCTAGATATTCACCCATCAATCAGCTCCCAGACTGCAGTGTGTTGAATCTTAATGAGCTGACAACATCCACCGTTGTCCTAAGTCCTGCTGACAGCAGATCCGGCGGAGTGACAGCTTCTGGCCCCGGGAAGTGAGGTGTGGACACGGTGTCAGGAGTGGACGTCCTGTGGAGGGGAGAGGAGGTGCCTCAAGCCACCCACGGCTTCTGTATCCTGCAGCTCTGCTCCAATGAAAGGGAGCTAGGGCAGCTCGGGAGGGACAGGGCGGCCAGGGCAGCTCGCCTGGACTTGCTCCGGGGACGCTGGCTTGTGAAAGCAAGACGAAGAGGAAATGTGGGTGCCTCCCCGGATCCTTCAAGGGAATGGCCACTCTGCAAGCTGATGCAGGGGGCACGCGGGCGGCAGGGGGCGTGTGGGCGGCAGGATGCCGGTGCTCAGCGGGTGCTCGTTCCCACGCATGGGGTCTGACCTGCGTGCAGACCGCTGCACACAGGAAGAGAAGCACAAGCTGCGCCCGGCTCTCGTGCCCCACAGCAGGGTTCCCAGCAGGCACGGAGGTCAGCGCCAGGGTCAGGGCTCAGGGCACGCGGCTTCCTGCATAAGCTCAGGCTTCCTGGGATTGTCCAGGTAAGGCATGTCCGGGCTGCTGACACATGAACTAAAGCAGGCAGGTTCTTGTAAGTAATATGAAAAGACAACTTTTATTCCCAGCAGTGGAAGAGATGGCTGCATTCTACACAGGTGAAAAAGAACAACTTCCTGGCTCTTTCTGACCCCGGGCTAGGTTGTTTAGCGAGCCTGGGCACACAGAGCTTGTTAATGAGGGTGGATCCGATTCCAGCCTGAATTCGTGGTGTGACAGTGTGGGGGTCGGAGACCAAGAAGTGAGGAGGAGGAGGCAAGCGAACTTGCCCGCTGCTTGTCCCCACTGGGTGTCCTTAGCTTCAGGAGGGGACGAGCCACAGCTGAACAGGCAATGGCCCGCCGCCAGGGCAGCTGCTCCTGCCCGTGCCCTGGCCTCCCCGGGGGCATGGAAGGCGCAGGGGTCTGTGGAAGAGCCTCAGACACCCACGTGGCTGGGCTTGGCATGGCAGGGTCCCTCCCTTCGGCAGAGACCTCGGGTCTTAGGGTCTGGTGACTCATCTGCCCATGTGTGGCCCAAAGCTGGGCCTAAAATAGCCAAGCCTGACACGAGAGCCACGTGCTCCGGTGTCGCGATGGTCACTCGGTGCTGCTGGCCTGTCTATAGCGGCAGGCGGAGCCGCTTGTGGCCTGGGCGTCCAGCTGGAGCCGGAGGCCTTCCATGCCCTGGCTTGCAGCCAGAGGGAGCGGCACGGTTACCCTCACAGGCCGGTGACCGTGGTGCAGGCTCCTCAGGGCGCTGTGTGTGCTGTTTCCTGCTATTCTGCATGCTGAGGGACAGAGGCCGGATGCACACAGTGGGTTTCCCTGAGGCGCCCTTCACCTCCCAAGCCTGGGGTGGCCAGCCCTGCCACGTGGGGGCCAGGAGCTTCACCAGGTGGTGGTGCGATGCACTCGCTCTGGCCACCGCGGGCTCTCCAGGGCCTGCCTAACGCACACTGGGAGATAGCGCCCCCTGTCTGCGCCCTGCGGGCCCACCTGCGCCTCACTCAGCCCTGGAGACTGCTCCACAAACACCACAGAGCCAGGTGCCTTCTTGAAAGAGCTGAAACTGGAAGATGCAACTATTCAAGAGGGGGCTCCGGGGTGAGATGCAGGCTGCCTCACTCACGAGGCACAGCCGTTGCTCTCAGGGCTTGTGTCCACTGGTCTGAGAGAGCACAGCGCCTGCTTCATGGGGTCACACGAGGTTGATGCTGCCCCACAAGGGGCCTGGTGCCTGGTGACACGCGCCGGCCACAGGCGCCGCCCTCCCTGCCAGGGAGCTCAGCCTCTGCCCTGCTCAGCTGCCCCCGCGGGGTTCCCGGGGACCCCTCAGACTCCAGACACAGTGGGGCCAGCAGAAACGCAGGTACGTACAGTTTCCATGTGGCTGTATGCCCACTACCATCCGTGGAGCACTGTCCCCTCCCAGGGTAGTGTCACACAGGCTCCTGCTGCCACGGCTGGCTGGGTGGGACGGGCCCTGAGCTTCCTTTCCTTGATCTCATGTGGCCTCTCTGAGCGCTCCGGTCAGACAGCACGGCCACCGCCTCCTTCTGTGGTCTCGGGGCTGCTGTGCTCGTGCCTGAGCTCTCTGGGCTCTGACCACCAGCTCCCAGAACTGGCCTTCACAGCATCTCATGGCTGGTCTCCCGAGGCCTGGCCCCGGCCCCGCCGCCCCTGGCTTCCCCACAGCTCCTGGGCTCCAGGTTAGAACCCTGATGAGACCCTGAGACTGCCTCCCTGGAGAGCAGAGCTCCCCTGCGCGATAATGAGGCTGGAAGGGGGGTGAGTGGCCCAAAGGCCTCGAGAGACCAGCGAGCAGGGATGTGGCCACGGAAGCAGAGGCCACGTGGTCTAGTGGCCATTCACAGTGCAGTGCGGCCACCGGACAGCCTTTGGGCAGAGCACTTGGAAAGCAGGTGGAGATGAGAAGGGACCTGCAGCAAGCGGCATACAGGACCCTGCGCAGACACAGGGCGTCTGAGGGCCGTGTGTCGGAAGAGACAAGAGCTCTGCCAAAGGTGCTGCCCTTGCTCCGACGGGCATGTGGTGGGGTGCTGGTGCCCAGTGCCTTTGGGGCTGGAAGGCACATGGCCACGTGACCTCTGTTAGCCGGTGAAGAAGGAGCTGGAGATTTAGGAGCCCTGGGGGCTCTGTCGTGTCCCCAGCACACTCTTGGGACCACATGGGAGGAGCCTGATCCCAACAGACCAGAGCACACAGGAGCGGGCTGAGGAGAATCAGCCGACGCTGCTGGGACAACGGGACTGCTGTGGCTGCTTTGCCACCTGTGCAACACACATCAAAGTCAAAGAAACCACAGGCCAAACGGGCCAGGGCTCGCCAACGTGCCAGCTGCAGCTAGGAAAGGACCTCGGTGTCGCCCACCTTCTCCCCAAGGAAAGGCATGTCCGGCCGTCACGACTCACCCCCTGCCCGCAGCACCTTGGAGTTACCTGTGTTGTAGCCCCTTCCGAGCGCCGGCCACGGGCGGTGATTTTTCCACAGGTTTCCCAGGTACCAGTCACTCTGGTTCTCCACCAAGCCCAGGACCTGCTGCCCTGTGAAGTAGAGAGTGCAGTCTTAGCAGCAGCACGGAAACTGATAGCACAGCAGGGACGGTGGCAGCCCCACGCCGGCACCCAGGCTGCACGCTGAGCCCGGGCCTGGCCCCATGTGCCCTGCAAGAGCTTACTACATTCTCACGCGTCCCGCCCCCGCCCCGCAGGGCCAGCCCCAGGACTCGGGCGGCTCCTCCTCAAGGGGCTCTGTCCCAGAGCTTCCCACTCTGTGCTGACTGGCTTTGTGAGGTCTCCTTCTCACGTCAGAGAGGAGCAGTGACCTGCACGGACGAGGCGAGACCCACGGGACAGCCACCCTTGCCCAGCGGCTCACAATGCGCCTGCTCCCTGCACCACGTCTCCCTCTGAGCTGTGCTTATCCTGTGCCCACGGCGTTGTGCCAACACTCTTGCTGCCCGGGATATGGGCTGGAAGAGGGGAGGTCTCCGCCGGCCTCCCAGGGCTGCGATGCTGCTCGTCTCGTGGCATCTCAGGTGAGTGGCACCGTGGCCTTCGGGTCTCCCTGACACAGCGTCAGATCCCGTGGCCTCCTGTGGGCCACCGAGGCACGCAGCTTGTGGCAGGTATTCTCCTGGGATGCCACAGTGGCACTCGCCGCAGGAGCCAGGACTCCTGCAGGGCCAGGGTTTGCCTGGCTCTAGGGTGTGACTTCCCATCGGCTGACACCAGGCTCTTTCCACTGCCTGGACACACATTACGTATGCTGACTGCAACACCGTGAGGCAGGCATCAGAAGCCAGCACGTCACATACAGGGAAAGGAGGCCGACATTTTGCTTGCCGAGACTCACAACTACGCATCCTGCCCTCAGCCCTGGGGTCTGCTCTGCAGCCAGAGCCCTTCAGAATGAAAAAAAAAAAAAAGACTTCCAGACCAACCCCAAGTGCAGTGGCGGGCAAGGAAAGCCAGAGGCGGCCTCGCACACCAGCTGGGTGATGCCAGGTGGCCTTGGGGTGATAACAATCCCCAAAGGATGGCACGTGGACTGGTGTAACTGATCTGAACAATTTTTGAGCTCCTTTTAAAATCATTACTCCAGCATAAATACACGAATGTAGACCTCAGAGAGACTCTGCTGTGCAGGGTCCTGTCCACAGCCCAGAATCCCTCAGCCAAAAGGGCCACCCAGCGGGGACCATGGGGACGATCAAGTCCCATGCAGCTGACCTCAAAGTGGACACCCGGCTGTCCTGACCTGTGTGCTCTGCTAACTCCAGGTGAGAAGGAAGGCTTTCGGGGGCCACAGCACCCCAAGACAAAGACTCTAATCCTTCTCTCGAGTTGTGCTGGGCTGCCTTCCTTGTGGCGGCTGGATCCTTTCAGCCACTGCTCTTTGAAAGCTGCACAGCTCTGCAGCCTGCACTGTGACCACGGTACTTCCGGCCCCCGCTGGTGGGGGAGAGCACAAGCAGCAGCTACAGGGCCCCGTGGCCTCCACAGTGGGCTCATTGCCGTTGCGCTGGGTGGGGTGGGGCTTGCTCTCGGGAAGGGCTGGCTCCGTGCATGGGCATGACAACTGGCCGGGCTCCCTGTCCAGTGCGCTGCCTCCCGCAGATGTCTGTGTCCAGGGCCAGGGCCAGAGCAGCTCCAATGCCTGCCTGCTGCCTTCCTGCGGCCCTGAGCACGTCCCTCAGCCCTCTCTGCCTTGACATCGGGGAGCTCAGCAGACTGCTCTCTCATGCTGAGTGACCGCACACGCGGGGGCCAGTGCAGGGGCAGCTCTTCCGAGTGCCTGGCCTGGCGGGCTTGGAAGGGATGGAGCCGAGCGGTGCGGCTGTCCGGGGAGCCCCACACAGGAAGCAGATGTTCCTGGGGGAACACACGGTCAGGCAGGTGGAGGCAGCTGGTGAGGGGAGGAGACACAGCCATGGGCCACATGTCCCCGCTCAAGGGATGGCTCAGAAGAACCTATTCCACGGGGTGCATGCCCCACCCCCGTCGCATCCTGCCTCCTCCCCAGAAGTCCCCGTGCTCCTGGTGATGGCCTCTGCGAGGCAGGTACCTGCCAAGGTCCTAGCCAAGCCCAGCCAGACCCATGCAGCAGTTCCTCCCCCCTGGCAGCTACTGGGCAGCAACCTTGGGGACCCCTGGGGAGGTGGCGCCAGGGAATCGGGGACCCTAGGGCCTTGCTCAGTGTCCTGCATGCCTCATCTTCCACAGTCACTGCACAGGCTCTGTGGCAGTGGAAACGGCTCTGGCCCACTGTCCACGATGCGTGGTTCATGAGTCTCAGTACCCTTGTCCTGAGGCTCTGCTAGCTTAGGGAGACAAAGCCGTCTCCTCTGCCTACTCACACAGCACCGCAGCCCACAGAGCCCGCACACTCACCGGGTGTCACTACCCAGACCTCCAGGCTGGAGCCGACCCTCTCCCTGCTCCTGCCACCCCTTCTCCTGCAGTTCAGCTCAAGGCAGCTGCTGCTTTGGAAGGGAAGGGCAGGACCCAGGAGGGGGGCCACTCTGCTGCCTGCTCCCCATCCCAGCCATGAGCAGGGAGCACAGTGAACCAGGACACGGGGCTGGCGCACACCTAGAGTCCCAGTGGCTCACTGAGGCTGGGAGCAGCGCCCAGTCAATTCAGCAGGACTGCGCCTCAGCAAACAACTAGGCACGGCCGGGCATGCAGCTCCGTGGGCGGCACCCCAGGGAGCCACTGCACAAAGCCACAGAGCAACAAGGACATGGCTCCCAGCCCTGGCAGCACAAAGCTCGAGCCTGCTTCTGTCCAAAGGCCTGAGAATAAGGCTCCCCATCTTCCCAGGTAAACATGGGGACCCCAGAATCCCTTCAAGAGCCCCACTCGGGGCATACCTGAGGAGGGTAGTCAGTATGCGCTGTGACTTACACCAGTGAAAATAAACGGCTCCTTTGAACCCTCAAGTTTCGCGAGCACACTCAGGCTTAGGAATATGTCAGAAGCAAAGTGCTTCTGTCCCCAAGGAGACTGCCGCTGGTGCTGTGGGAGTGCCTCCAGGAGCAGGCGAGGGCACATCCTGCCAGGGCACTAGGCGGCAGAGCAGCAAGGCTGGGCTCGCAGGGACTGGAGACCGTCCAGGGGCCGCGACCACGGCCCCATCTGCCTAGACGCCCCAGAGGGGCTGGAGCCCTGCCCCACAGACTCCTGCTGAGTCCACCTGTGATTCTTTGCTTTCCCCTTCTCAATCTCTGGTGTTGAGGAGGAGGGCGGAGCTTCCACGCTGCCACCTGAGGCCGCTGTGTCGCGGTACGTACAGATGCGTGGCGGCCGCCACTTCTCCCTCACACGGCCTCTTCTGGGCAGAGCTGGCTGTGTCCAGCCACCGCCTCTCTCTGAATACTTTGGGTTGGGCTCTATGTACATTTTGTATTTTAGTACAGGGTCTACAGGGTCTCACTACTAGATCCGACTAGTGATCCACCTGTATCCAGCCTCCCAAGAGCTGGGATCACAGGCAAGCGCCACCACGCCCAGTCTCAGTTGCCGTCTCAGCGTGCCCGGGGGGCGGGGCTGGCATGGCATGGCATGCCAGGGATTGAACCTGGCCCCTGTGTCTGGCGCTTTAATCTAAGGAGCTATCTGGCCAGCCCTGGGTTTGGCTCTTCTTAAAGATGCACTCTGGGGACAGTTTTCACCCATGTCACTCCCAGGTGCGCCTCCTCCCACCCAGGCCCAGGGAGCCCAGGCCCTCCTGCCGAGGCACACAAGCTCTGGGGGGGGCAGGCTGCACTCAGGACTCACTTTTCTAGCCTTACATGTGTACGCTGCACCCAGCCACTTGGTTTCTGAGCTTTAGGTTTTAGTTCTTTGCACTGGATAATGTATCAGCTTTCTATCTGGAGGTTGAGAGCCTCTGTTCCATTGTTTCAAAAAATCTTAAGATGTGTGTTGTTTTCACTTATGCTACGAGTTTCTTTGATTTTCATTGAAAACTTCTGTCATCTTATTTGATTGCTCCTCCCCTGTCAGAGTCTTGTCTCAGACCAAGCTGTCTAACATGCTGGCTGTTCTTGTGAGTTTCTCAAGGCTGTGCACCAAGTATTGGAATTCTCCAATTATGTTGTTTTATTTTTCTATAGAAGTTGGGTGCTTAAAAGTGAAGAGGGTGGTATTTAATCTTTATTACAAGGTGAAAACAAAATGCCGTAAGTGGTCAAATGCCGTCTACCTGGCAGCTACTGACAGGTGCTGCTCATGTGCCGGGCGCTGCTCTGTGAGCTGCAGCAAAACAGAAAAAGAACCAAACACCCACACCCAAGTCCATCTCGTGGCCAGGCCATGCAGAGCCACAGGAGGCAGTGTGCAGGACGGGCAGACAGAGGTGACGGCACAGGGGCAGGGCCTGCTGCCTGCAGGGCCGTGGCAACATCTGTGGACGACGGGCGCCCTCCCTTGCTCGGAGAATGCGGCCGAGGAGTGGACAGAGGCCTGGGCACAGGACCGGGCAGGCCCAGCGCTCCTGTTGCAGGAGCGGGCTGTGTGTGAATGCTGCTGTCACTGCCACATGTGGGGAAGGCCCGGGTCAGCAGCGTGGCAGGGAAAGGCTGCCTGGGACGACGCAGCTCCTCGTGGACCCCAGGAGGGCAGGCAGGCGCCGGCCAGTGGTGGCTGAGGTCAGTAGGCCCTGCTTTTGCTCACCGGAGCCTCGTTTCTCTTGCTTCAAGAAGTTATCCCAGACCACTTCCCACGGCTGAGCAAGGGCCGGTGGGGAGGCTGCACATGGAAGCGGGGGACTCATGGGGAAGCTGGGCCGGGGAAGGTCTGTTGCAGACCTGACACGCCAGCTTTGTTTGTGGGACAGTGGCAGAGGACACTGTCCAGCACACACTGGGCCGACACCCTTGGGAGTCCCGGTTTGGTTCCTTCAAAGCCCAAGTGAAGCCACGGCTCCACAGGAGACAGAGGAGAAAAGCAGGGTGACCGACCTGCGTCCGAACACCGGCTCAGAACCGCTCTGGAGTCCGAGGCCTTCGGAGCACCGACAGGATACCGCCCTGAGTAGGAAATCCCACACCATGACGCTTTGTTCCAGGCATAAAACCCTTAAAGGTCTGAGTTTTCTATAAAGGATTTTTAACTTGTCATTTTTGGAACAAAAATTTCCCAACTGACCAAGCAGACCTTTTTAAATGTTGGCTTCCAGGAAGCTCAGAGTTCAACTTTAAAAATCATGTAGAATTCAAGAATCCTTGTTAACCTTTCCCCACAGGTTGCTTAAAACTCTTTAGATACAGCAGGCCATGTGTTGATAAATAAAACAGTTGTAAACATAGGGCCTGTTCGATTTTTCTTCTTGTGTGATCTCCAGCTGTGTTTTGTTGTAGGCTGAGAGCTTTTAAAAACCCTTCTCCGTTCTCCAGCCTCACGGTGGGCCAGGGCCAGGCTGGCTCTTGCTGCTGCTGAACGCACCTGGACGTGCTCTGCCACTGGTCTCCTCTTCGAGATGGCTCCTAGCTCAGTAGTCTCCCCAGAGCGACCGAGTTACCCGCCTTCTTGGCTCACAGCAGCCGGATTTACAAAGCTACAGCAGGGAAGGGATTTGACTATAGCCAGGGAGAGGAGAACCCCGCCTGAGAGCCAGGCCCTCCACCTGCGCTGTGACCACGAAGTGACATCCGGCTATCTCCCGTCCCGCGCCTGGGCGTTGCTGGGCTCCAGCTAAGATCACCCTGACTGACTTTGTTTGGCCTTCTGGTTCCTCTTACCATTTCGCCTCCTGGAGCTCCCCCCAGGTTCTCCCAAAGCCCAAGAGCCTGGACCGTTCTGAATCCTTTCTAGGAAATGGAAGCGCCGGGCACCCCATGTCGCTCCTGCTCAGGGTTGAGCACGTAGTGGCTTTAAACTGAAATATGTTTAATCAATGAGCCGCAGCAGCTGAGATAGTGCAAAGGATCCGATTCACAAGTCAGAAGTCAGGCCCACTAACAAGCCACCCTCCATCGAGGCAGAGAGGAGCCCAGCACCCCAGCACCACCCCAGCACCTGCCCCCTGGAAACGTGTTCTGACCCAAGTGCATACCCGGGCTGAGCTACGTGTGCCGCGGACGCCAGCCACGAAAGTTCCCAGTTCGCATCCTAATGGGTACTTCCTCATTCTTTTTCTTTTTAAATGTGTTTCATAAGTACAGGCCCTACAGGGTCTCACTACGCAGCTCAGACTCGTAGTGACCCTCCTGTTTACAGCCTCCCAAGCGCTGGGATTACAGGCAAGTGCCACCACGCCCAGTCTCAGTCACCCTTTCAGCACACCCTGGGGGTGGGGCCCACACAGCACACTGGGGATCGAACCCCGGTCCCTGCCCTCTGCCTGAGCAGGCGCTTTAGTCCACTGAACTATCAGGCCCACCGAGTACTTCCTTACTCTTTTTTTTTTTGTGGAACCGGGCATTGAACTCAAGCCCTTGCGCTGGCCAGGGAAGCGCTTATTCCACTGAGCCGTCTCCCCGGCCCTCTATTCTGTGTTCTTTGCCGTGGCATCGGGTCCTGGAAACCTGGCGATCCTACCAGAGGTGCACACTGCTGCGATCCAGCCAGAGACAAGCCGCCTCCAGTAAGGATCATCAGAGCATCTCAGACGACAGGCAGGGCTGCGAGGGGAAGGAGTGGGAGGGCTGCGAGAGGCGCGGGCAGGCGCGGTGCGGCGGGCCTGGAGGAGGAGCGCACGGTGTGCCCCAACACAGCAGCTAACCTGGCCCCAGGAGCCGCTGCACGCTCCAGAAGGATTCCGAACGAGCCCAACTGAGAGCGGAGGGTCCAAGGTGACGGACACGCGTTCTCCTGGCGGCTACTATCACACGTTGTACAGCTGGACTGAAGCGTCGCACTGCGCCCCACGAGTACGTATGGTTGCTCTGTGTCAAGCAGCACAAATACATTTTATAAGAACAAGCCCATAAAGGGGACTGCTACATCGAGGGCCTGGTGCCCACGGACGCTTCCTGGCTCTGCGGGAGTTTGGTCACACGGATGGATGGACGCACGGGGGCTCCCTGTGGCTGGCCATGTCCGCACAGCCTTGCAGCCACCGGCTGGACCTCCGGCTCTCCAGGGCAGCGGCGGGCCGTTCCCAGGCCCAGCGAGGTCATTTCTTCTTCCTGCTGCAGTCCCGGGCTCTATGCAAGTGTTAGCTACACTAAGCATATGGAGAGAGCTGTTTCTCTGATGGCCAAGTTGGAGCCTCTAGAAAGATTCAGCAGTTGAGCTGCTGAAGAACTGCCCCCTGGTGGGACAGCCGGGAGAGTCAGCCACACGTGGTGGCCATGTGTTCCTGCTCTTCTGGAGAACGAGCACCAGCTCTGCTCTCGGGAGGCGGCGTTGGGCCGGTGAAATCGGTGTGGCTTAGCAGGAAGCAGGGCTCACGACTCGGACCCTGGCCCGAAGCTGCAGCCACACTTCCTGTGCAGGCGCCCTGTGTCGTCTGCACTCTCCCCCTGGTGTTCCACAGCCAGCCACGTGACAGCCTGCACGGTGCACACAGACAGCAGCACGAGCATCCAACAGAAACCCGAGCGCCAGACCCGCGCTTCTGGAGGATATTCCCACACGATGACCTGACGGCCTCTGGGCGTGGATATGCTAGGTTCCACAGCTAGCTGTCATTTACAAGGACACCACGGCTGATCAAGATGTAAATGCGATCGCCACTCCCGTGAGTTCCGAACATCCCCCTAGACACAAGGACTTGGAGCGGCCTAACTGCCCCTGTTCTCCAGTTTTCTTAGGGACAGGCAGATCTGGGGCACAGCCTTGTTCCAGCAGCTTCAAAATAAACTTCCGGCATGCCTGGGGCTTCCAGCTCTGTGCTTCTTCCCAGTGTAGAATAACCCTCAGC
>NDGN011327351.1:0-10849 GCA_002564285.1 Tympanoctomys barrerae
CCTAACGATTCGATTTGAAACTGTCTAATTTCTGTTTATCAATAAAATTCTGAAAAAAAAATAAAAAAATAAAACATTACTTTTTAAAAAAAATTACCTACACTGTTTCTAGAAAAATGAAAGTACACTGATTTTGCAGTGTCTTTCTGTCATAAAACACTCAAATGCTAGATAAATTACAACCATAAACATTTAAATATATTGCTGAGTCCATAAAAATGAAATGATACTTAAAGTCCCCAAAGTCCTGTATAGCAGAGCTTGCTGAGGAGCCTGAGTTGGGTGGAGAGAGACTCTCCAGCTCAGGGAGGAGGAGCAGTGGCCTGCTTGGTGATTTATTTTGGTGTAAAGGACATTTCCATTACATGCGAACTTAAAAATCCACTCTTCAGTAGAGCCAACTCCCTAGTCAAACAAATACGCAATGACATATATCCTAGTTTGAAAACATCTTTGAGCTATCCATTCTCAATTAAGTATGAGACAAACATTTGGCTAATGGGATAAATCTTGTCATTCTATTTCATGTACCACATTACTATGCATATTATATTCACTTAAGTACTTGCTATTAAAAATCTTATTTTTCAGAGTCATCACATTTTGTTGAAAATACAGTATAACTTAAAATGAATCATCCAACTTCCAGAGTTTGATTACATTAACAGTGTTATAAATACCCTGCCTTCAATCACCTAATTTTTCCTTCACCATAAATCATAATCAATGCATGCAGTAGATGGGCTACACTTACTGACTGAAATCGGATAAACTCTCTAGCTATGCACTGTAAAAAAAAGTTGCATTCAAGGAAGTTAAAGTTTTCAGGAGGCCATAATTTGACTGGAAATAGAGAAATGCCAAGATACTACAAAACGCAGACACCATAACCATTAAAGTCAAAGTAAGCCAGGATTTATTTCTATTTTTTTAATGGGCATGCAGAAGGAGGCAGGTGACATTACAGTGTTTACACCAAACCACATGAGCTGAACGGGCTAAAAGAAACAGTTGGATTATCCATGTGTCAGCATTCTAATCCTATCAGTCCTGTCAGCACTGTAATTTTCAACAAATCACATAGTTTAAAATACAGTAGGGGAGAGTTGGAAAGTTTGTTTTGTTCTCATGAGCTGTGTGACTCTGAGCAAAGACGTAGACTATTTCAGAAAATGAAGGAGTTTTGGAAACTATAGTGGTTCTGTTCACAGCTGTATAAATTTATCTTTCCTGCAAAGCAGGTATGCAGTGAACCATATTTCCTAGGGCCAAAATGCCGAAAACAGCACTTCTCCTCTCCTCTGTCACATTATCTGAGATTAAACAGTTTCTAAGTCCTTCTAACACTAATGAAATGACTTTATCAACCAAGTGATTGTATTAACCAATCTTTTGATTAAAATATTGAATGCTGTAAAAATAAGTAGCATATGTTTCACAATTTAGATGGATGCCAAGTTTTACTATTATATGTCTGCCACTATATAATATTTTAGAAATTAATTTAGGAAATAACTAAATGCTGTAGGGTCTATATTTATATTTCTATCAGAATGGAGACTAAATATTCTCAAGTTCCCTTCTGGAAGAAAACATACAGATGCTGGATAAATTGCAACTGTAAACTTTTAAATGCCTTGCTGAGTTTACAAGAAGTCAGTGGTGATCCCCAGCCACTTCCATATGCCCAAAAGAGTAAGCTGATATCCATGTGGTAAGTGAATATGGAGATTGCATTGTTCTTGGATTTCAGTGAAAGCAATGAGGAGCTTTGAGAAACAGACCACAAGGCCCTGCTGGGCCAGGTAGAGAGGAGAATTGAAATCTGAAAGTGCTTGGGCTGCGGGTGTAGCTCAGTGGTAAAGTGCTAACCTAGCACATGAGAATCCCTGAGTTTTATCCTTAGTACCCTAAGATTTAAGTTGTTTCAGGTAAAAAGGAAATTCTATAAAAAAAAGTTGTATTTGACAGTTGAATTTCAATAAAATAGACTGTTTCAACTCTTTCATGAAATACATCAAGTAACATATTTTATTATATTACTGCTTGCATTAAATAGTGAAAAATATAACTATTAGTGCATATTTCTGTAAAAGCCATGATTCTAAACCAATTTCCATTTTATTTATTTATTTTTTACTCCACTTACCCTCAGGCCTCGTTTGGCTGGCCAGAGGCTTGTGGGGATCGAACTATAGCAACGTGAGGCTGGCAGCTTTGTTTAAGCAGTCACTTAAAGAGGTGAGCTAGGGCCAGGCCCCCCCAATTTCCATTTTAAAAATGAAATTTGAAAGTGAAGGGCAAAATCATACAAAATCTTGACAAATAGAAACCTGAAAAATAGAAGCAAGGAAACAAAGCAATATAAAAGTGTGGCAATAGACAGAAATTAAATGTTTCCCATCATCATAACGAATTCACAAGATTATCAGTTTAGAAAGATAAGGGATTTACTTTGTGTCACACTTTTGGAGATCTCGGTCCAAAAGCCGTACAGTAAAATCTGTACCCTTAAAATGGGGACTTTCTTCATGTAAACTTAACCTCAAAATATGACTGGTAACATATTTGAATATTTTATGTGTGTATCAGAATAAATATATTTTTAACCATTTGGGACATGTTCTTATGCATTTAATAGTTTATTGTTCATCATATCACTTGAGACAAGATTCTGTTTTTTGTTGTTGTAACTGATGTTACCAAGAATTGAACTCAGGACCTTGTACTGGCCATGCAGGCACGATGCCACCAAGCTATATCCCCAGCCCCATGTCACTTGAATCATTTACATCTTTATAATTTTTAAGTGATACATATGATTGGTCAAAATATATTTTATACTTTCCTTTTAGAAATTTCAGTCTCTGTATGTGATTTTGCCAATATTTAATTTATTTACATTGAAACCAAATTCTTAAATGCATTGGGGTACATTATAAAAATGGCCACAGTTTCTCTACTGAGCTTCCATCCTCACAACACACCGTTGAAAGTCCCCTGTCGATGGAGAGGCATGGTCTTGAGCTCCACATGTATGGCTAATTTTGACAAATTAAATGTTAGGTAGATTGACAAAAGCAGAAATGAAAAATCACCACTGAGCCTGTGCTTTAGTTTCTCCTTCCTCTTGGGATTGTTGTTAGCAGTATTTCCTTAAAGAGCTCGCTGGTGATGAAGGATGGGCGGCTCCCGCAGGTTACTTGGTCTGAGACTCAGCCTCATGGACGTGGCTCCAGATAAAATTATCTCTGCGAGGCTGACTCTCAGATTGAGTAAGTCTGCTGAAATGTGACTGAATATATCATTGTGGAAAGCAGTTTCTGGTGTTTCATTGGTAGCAGCACATTCGCTGATTCAAAATGTAGGAAAAATTCTAATAACCTCTTCTTAAATGGATTATTTCCTGATTATATACTAATTTACTTTAATGATGCCCTCAACTGATATTAATGGAGTACTACTGGGTTATTGTCTTAGTATTTGCCTAGTTCATCCTTCACTGTTCAATCTTTACCTTTTCTCTGTATTCAGATTTTATCATTTAATAGTATAGTTTTAACTTCTCTGTACATTTCCTTTGTCTGTTCAAAGAATTCCATGTTTTTTTTTCCTGATGATTAGCATGATTTTTAAAACTTAGTTCTTGCCATCTTTTTCTTTCCTGAGTAGAAGAGATTTTAATAATCAAATGGATGAGATAGCTCATTTTGTGGACATTGGTCAGCTTTGTTCCTCAATTGCCGTATGAGCTCTTGAGAAATGTGATCATTCCAGCAATGATGGGAGTTATACAGAGTCTGAACAACATGGGCTTCTCTTACCACTGCAAATATCCTTTTAAGAGCTGATGCAAGATTCTCCATACAGACTGAATTCTCTATATTGACTGAATCACCGCTGTTTTTCCAATAGCCAAGATGTGCAGGACTAGGAATCAACAGTGGAATTGGGTGTGGCACCCCTTGCCATTACCTCTACTATTAGAAGTAACCTACTAGCAAAATTTACTTCTTGCTCCCACAATTTTATACTTTACTGGCTCAGAGGTCTTGGTTTTAGAGATAGAAATGCCACTAGCAAGAAATAGAAAAATAATTCTATTGAATTAACACTTCCAACTGGCCACCGTAGGCTCCTCATGCTTGTAGTCAATGGATGAAGAAAGGAATTAACGCTGTTCAGCTGTTCACTGAGGTAGTGATTCTATTTCATTTTTTTTTTTTTTGGTGGAACTGGGGATTGAACACAGGACCTTCTGCTTGCCAGGGAAGCGCTTATTCCACTGAGCCATATCCCCAGCCCCAAGGTAGTGATTCTGATTCCAAACCCACAATGGATGTAAAGGAGAGAATGCTTCGGACGTAAAGTTCCTTAGGCTATTTTTCACTAGTACTATACTTTTTTTAAGTTTAGGTAGAATTTGATGTCAAGTAGATAGGGAGTTGTGCAAGTTCTTGCCATCTTTTAAAAGTATATCTTTCCTTTATCATGTCAATATGAAGAATTACTTCATATTAACTGATATTTCAATATTTAATTAATCTTACTTTAAAAAACAGAAAACTAAGGGGCTAGGGAGATGATTCAGTGGAATAAGTGCTTACCTGACAAGTGCAAGGTCCTGAGTTTGATCCCTGGTACCACCAAAACCAATAAAAAATAAAACCCAGAAAACTGATATTAATTAAATACCAAACTCCTGACCCTTGCTTTTGATCTATTTATACATTCTATCTTTTACATATTTTAAGATTTTTTTGAGTCTGTACTGAGTGTTTTGTAACTTTTACAGTACCATTTCCAACATTTGTTGGTTCCCAATTACACAAGTTATCATTTTTTCTTTCTTCATTATGTGTATAAAGTGTTCCTAAGGTTGGTGCTATTGCAAAATGAAATGATTGTTTCTTCATAAAATGATTAATAAAGTTTGAAGTGTGAATCCTATCATACCTTTGTAAATTATGAATTTAATCTGTATAGATATTTTATACTATATTTTAAAGAGTCAGTTTTACTAGTTTGTGTTTAAAAAGGGATTTTTCAAGACATTTGTTGAACTGGAATAGAGAGTATAGTGTGTGTATGCGATCTCATTTTTCATATTGGTAAGTAACATTGCTTCTTTTTTAAATTTATGTATTTGGAACAAGGTCTCACTACACAGCTCAGACTCTTAGTGATCCTCCTATTCTAGCCTCCCCAGAGTTGGCATTGTAGGAGTGCAACACCAGGCCTGGTCTCGTCGGCCTGCTATACATACCCACGTAGGGGCCTGCACAGCATGCAGTACTGGGTGACGAACCCTGGTCTTTGTGCTTGCCAAGCAAATAATTTTGCTTTTTAATTCTTGATGAATCTTTCTAAATGTTGATTAATTTTATTAATATTTTCAAAGCATTAGATTTGCATTGGTAATTTGCCCCAGTATTAGGTTTTCTGTTTTATTTACCTCCACTACCATTATTTTAGATCCTTTCTTTGATCTCTTTTGTATTAACCTGCTCCCTATTAAAAGCCTTTTAAGGTGCAAGATTAGATCATTCATTTCAGACTTTTATTCTAATTTATGATTCAAATTAATTCAGCACAAAATGTTTTCTAATTTCCCTTGTGCTTTCTTCTTTGATAAGGATAATTTGGAATCCCATTGTTTAATTTCTAAATATTTGGGGATTTCTAGGTATGTTATTATGTAAAGTGCTGCATATAATATGACAGTGGTAAGAGAGTCAGCACATATACTGCTAAATGATTTTGAAGTCTTAAAAGTTATTAAGACATGATTCATCAATTGAGCTATTATTTATCTTGATGAAAACTCCATGTTCACTTTAAAACTGTGTATTCTGAAGTAGTGCACGCTGCTACCTCACTTATCATGAAAGTTACGTTCCAGACAACCCAGCATAAGTGAAAACCAGCAAAATAGTGATGCTATATTTATTTTATATTTGTATATATTTTAAGACTTTATAAACCCTTCCCACACTGTTGTACACCTTTCTGACACTTTAAAACTATTTTCTAAACTCATAAACCTACACAATTGTAACAACATATTTATATTGTATGGTACTGCAAAATCCCACTATAGAGAAAAATCTGCAATAAATAATTTAGATTAATATGTTTTGAAAACCTGAGAAACAATGAGTCTGAGAAAGTCAAACCACAGAATATCGAGGGACTATTGTAATGTTCTAGAATTGCCAGTTATACCAGTTCAACTGATAGCATTGTTCAAAATTTGTGTTTTTCAGTAATCTACAATTATGAGACAGTATTAAAATTGCTGTTCTTATTTCTGCTGGTTTTGCTTCATTGTATTTAGAACAGTTGTTAGATGCGTGTAAGGTTGCTTGTTCTTTATCATGAAATTTTATCTTTGAAGTTTACTTTTTAAAAAGTAGTATGCAAGTTTTTGTGTGCTTAATAATGTTTTAAGCCCTTGTATATAGCTCAGTTGCCTGTGCTTCTTCATGGCAAGCACAAGGCCCTGAGTTGGATCCCATGTACAAAAATACAAAAAAAGAAGCCTCGTGTGTTTTTCTTTCTTTTTTTCTCATTATTTCACTTTTCTGTTTCTTTATATTTAAAAGTATGTTTCTGTAAATATATCATTGCTAAATCAAATATTTTAAATAAATTAACTCATGATCTGATGTTCTATTTATAGTAACTGTTTCTTTTTACATAACGTACTTAGTTTATTTATTTTTATTTTGAAAGGAATAAACCCCAGAAAATACAGAATTTCAAAACAAGATGATAAGATTTTTTTTTTAGGAAGGGTCTACAGAGAGTTCAGGGTCTCATTATTAGACTGGATTTGTAGTGATTTGCCTGTTTACAGCCTCCCAAGAGCTGGGGTTACAGGCACATGCCACCATGCCCAGTCTCAAGGGCTGTCTCAGTGCGCCCCCGGGAGCCCCCAGTCCCTACGCCTGCTTGTAGGCACTTTAATCTGCTGAGCTATTTGGCAGGCCCTAAATGACAAGAAATTGACAAAGATTGTTATATTGCACATTGTTATCTTCAAAGTACAGGACAGAGGCATGAAAAATTGTCAAATAATGTAAGCACAAACTGTTCCTTTCAATAAACTAATAGAAATTAGTAGTGTAATTTTTTTAGTTATCTTGTGTGAATATAATTTGTTTATGTTTTAATTTTTCATTCCTCCCCTTTCCAAGATGTTTTTTTTTGAGCAGTTTCTTTCCCTTTCACAATATCTGTTTTACCTTTTGGATCTTACTTACTCTCAGTTTCTTATACTGGTAAAGAGAATATAAATAGAATAGCAAAGGTAATCCTGGGTGACAAAGGCAAGCAGGAGGCATCACACCCCCTGACTTGATCATGCTACAACGCTACTGTACTGGCAATAAAACCAAACAAATGAACAAAGAAACTAGACCCGAGGATCAGTGGGCCAAACCAGAAGATTCACATACAAGCACAAGCACATTCAGCCCCCTTACCTTTGATAAAGGGGCCAAACACGTTCACTGGAAAAAAAAACATAGCCTCTTTAATAAATGATGACTGAAAAACTAGCTGTCTAAAAGCCAGAAAACTTGAGTTCAATCCCCAGTACTGCAAAATAAATAAATAAATACTAGAAAATAAATATAGGGTCAGTTTATTTTAATGTTAGAAAGAAATGACATACGATTGTGAATATATAATTTTAACTGATATTTTTGTCTTAATTCTTATTGTGTTCTCAATTTTCTGTCTTATTTGGATGAATCAAGTATTTTACTCTGTGTATTTTTTAAATCATAAAGGTGCTCCTTTATTTGTTTGTATGTACTGCTTTAAAAATTATAATACACATATCACAGTAAAATTTCAATGAATTTTTACAAGTAACAGTGAAAACCACAAATACAATATACCATTTACAGAGCTATATATAATTTTTTCTCTTTCTGAACATAGAAAAAATGAGCGATTTGTAAGGTATTTTAACTGAATATTACATATTTGTCTATATCTGCATGTGTATGTATGAAATAATATTTTTGAAATTAAAATAAGAATCTTATTACTATATTAAATTATTTACTTCAGTCTCCTGTATCTGAATATAGACATCTAAATTCTTATTTGTGTACTTAAGTAGGCAAAGCTTATGATTTCTATTGACTCAAATCTTATTTTAGTACTAACAAGTAAAATGCAGGTGAAACTGCTCAACAAACATAAATACTTTCAGGTTGGGCTTTGTGAAGCACCGTGTTACTGAACAATGTGTTCTCCTGGATTACTGAATTAAGGGATTGGACTCTCATATGTTTTAAGTGACCAGCAAACTGTGTATCGTTTTGCTGAGGTTTTTCATTAACACAAATCATAAAGATGCAGTCACATATCTCTTAATGACAAGAGGTTTTTCCACATTTATGAATTGTGAGTTGTTTTTATCTTTATGTGAAAATCACAGTGTGTATTTAGACTAAGAGGACCACGATTAATGCCCGGAGGTGATATAACCTAATGGGATGACCATTGTATATGAGGTTTTTGTTGACCAGAATGTTAACCAACATATGATTGAATTTAAAAGATGTCATTTCACTTTTTACATTAGCATTAAAATTAACTTTCTAACCATGATCTCATTTAATAAGAAAACTTTAGTTAATTTTTGTGCTAACGAAGCAATTCATTATCTGAGGTCTTTAATTGGTAATCTTCCCTGAGGTGCTTAAGTTATTAATAATTTATCATAAAATAAAATAAATAGCTATAGTAGAATCCAACAAATGTGCTAAATGAAGCTTACCTGAGTTGAAAGAATAACAGTAGAAAACATCTACTACCTAATTTTTCTTTTTAAAATCTCAGGGCAGTTAGGACTGTTACTCTGAGATGATCGATTTTTAAAAAAAAATATTATCTCTCAAAGGTTATATATTTTAGTATTAATTACAACATTATTACTGCTGCCATATATTTTATGCACATTAAAATGTCTATAACCTGAGCTTTTTCTCATTTACCTTGTTTTGCTTATCTCTCAGTACATATATTAAGATAAAATTATAATTGATTGGTTAAACATAAGATACATTTACTTTTTAAAAGCAAATGAAGTAAAGCACTAATCTGAAATGAAGGGCTGGGAGAAGGCTGGGCAGTTAAGTGCCTGCCTGGCAAGTGCAAGGACTGGGTACAATCCCTGTATTGTATTTCATGCTGGCTCAGAACCAGCTTGTGCCTTGTGGGCCACAAAAACCCACAAGGTATGGTGGTACGAGCCCATAACCCAAGCACTAAGGAGGCTAAGGCGTCCCAGGCTGAGGATCAGCGTGAGTCCTAGCTGCATAGTGAAACCCTATACCAAAGAAATAAATTAATTAAAGATAAGGTAAAGTAGCATCTATAAGAAAGAAATTAATCTTTTGGCTTACAATGGTATGTAATATCTTCAATATTGTGTGAGTAGACAGATCAGACATACATTAAAATATTATAAAGCACTACTATATCTTTTTGATCTTAATTTTTATCTAAATTGTTTTTGGTCCTCATATAATATAGTGTTTTATTTTTAAAAAAGAATATAGAATAGCAATACAAAAGAATAATTGAAAATGTTACAGAATTTCACTAAATTAAAATAATATGAATTAGATAGCATGTGTTATAATGCATAGTGTTGTCTTAAAATTAGTTGTTCAGCTTACCAATTGTATGCACATAAAATTGGAAAAAGAAAGACAAAAGAAAAAAGGATAATAAATGTAAAAGGAAAACAAAAAAACAAAAAGAAAATTAATCATTAACTGCTCTTTTTCCATTGACCAATAGAAGTCCACAGTACAGTTGTTCAAACCATCCTGCTTATATATAGATATATCTCTTTCCATCACTCCCTCTCCTGTCCTTCTCATCTCTGTAATTCTTTCCTATTGAAAGTATTATTGTGTCCTGCAGATTTTATTTAATATTTCAGGTTCTTATAGTAAGGAGAAAATATGACACGTAAACATGCAGCTCTGGTTTATTTCACTTAAGAATATGGTCTATATTTGCATCTGTTTGCTGATAAATACATATTTATCCTTTTGTATACCTGAATAACAGCACACTGTGTAAAAACACTACATCTTCTTTACCCATTCCTCCTCAGTGATGGGCATTTGGGTGTTTCCAAGATTTAGGTATGCCAACTTGCTATCAACATGGGTGCACATAAATCACTGTGGTATGATGTTTGCAGTTCTTCTGGAAAAATACCCGTGAGGGGAATAGCTGAGTAGAATGCTACCCCCAATCCTACATTTCTGAGGAATCTCCACACTAATTTCAAAAGTGATTGTACCATTCTACACACCCACCAACAGAAGAGAAGAATTTCTTTTTCCCCACAGCCCTTCCAAGTTTTGTCATTGATTGACTTCTTCATGATAGCCATTCTTTCTTGAGTAACATGGAATCTCAGTGTTGTTTTACTTTGCTGTTCTTGAATGATCAATAATGTTGAACATTTTTTTTCACATATTATTTGTCATTTGTATGTATTATTATGAGAAGTGTATATTCATCTGAAATGCCCATTTTTAATTGGGTCTTTGAGTTTTGGGGGTCTCATTTTTCAAAAATGTCTCTTTTTATCTCTAGAATATTTTATATTCTAGATAGAAGACCTTTGTCTGAGGGGCAGTTGGCTATAATTTTTCCCAGTGCATGGGTTTTCTTTTTACTCTGTTGTTGATTTATTTTGATGTGCAAAGCTTTTTAAAAAATAGAATGCTAAAAAAAAAAAAAATGCCAGGGAGATGGCTCAGTGGAATAAGCGCTTCCCTGGCAAGCACAAGGGCCTGAGTTCAAT
>NDGN011327413.1:0-16905 GCA_002564285.1 Tympanoctomys barrerae
AACTCAGGCCCTTGCACTTGCCAGGCAAGCACTTATTCTACTGAGCCATCTCCCTGGCCCCATCCCCCCTCTTTTTAGTGAAGGTCTTGCTAAATTGCCCAGGCTAAACTGAAACATGCTATCCTACTGTTTAGTCTCCCAGATATGTGAGCCACCACACCTGGCAACAACAAAAATTTTTAAATATCAATATCATAGTTGTAATGTTATACTGTAACTGCAATGTACTGGTAGAAGAAGTTGAATGAAGAGTACTTCCCATCTCCCCGTAGTGTTTTTTTTTGTTGTTGTTTTTGCTTTTGTTTTACAATTATGTGTGAATTTTTTCTCAGAATAAAAAGTTTAATTTTTAAAAAAGTTTAAAAATAATTGTCCTGATTTTAAATGTCCTATTTTATTTTATTTGTTTTGTTTTGTTTTTATATCGGGAATTGAATTCAGGACCTTGCACTTGCCAGGTAGGTGCTATGCCACTGAGCAAGATCCCTGGCCCCTAAGTATCCTATTTTAGGGTGTGAGCTATAGTTTGGTGGTAGAACTCATCTGCAGTGTGCACAAAATCCTGGACTCAATCCCAGCACATAAAAATTTATTTTTCTATAAAGCATAAGGGAGGAAATTAAAGTTACAACCCCACCACCTAAGATTTTAGTGGGGCATTTTACTGTATCTTTTACACGCTTATAAAAGTGTTTCAGTTAATTAGCATCATAGTCTCTATCCTGATTCTTCATTTAATGTTACCTTGTAAGCATGTTCTCATGGAAACAATTCTTTTAAAAACATTATTATGATTTCATCATTTTCTATCTATGGATAGGCCATAATTTATATAATCAGTCTCATCCTTTTAAACATGTAGGATATTTCTCATTTTTTCTTGCTATCTCAGTTTATACCTTTCACCAACTCTATTCATTTCTTTGGGTTGGCTTCTTGGGAATAGAGTAGCATCTGTGAAGATATACAGTTTAAGTACAGCTTATAGGCAATAAGATTAATAGGTCAGGGCTGGTGAGATGGCTCAGTGGTCTAAAGTACCTACTTAGACCAAGCTTAGCAAAGCACAGGGACCGCAGTTCCATCCCCCAGCACCACATGCCAGCCAGGCCCGCAGCCAGGTGGGCTGAGCTGGCCACACACACACACATAAATAAATAAAATTTTTTTTTAAAGATTAATAGGTCACAGTGTTCAATTTAGTGAGTTTGAAAATTACAGAGAGCCCTGTAACTGCCCCTCAGAACATCTTCAATTCTCCACCAGGTTCCTACCTGCTCCCCCCAAACACAAACACCTGCACCTAATCTCTAAGTACCACGAGAAACCTGTGCAGACTTTTCCACGTTGTTCATTCCAGGACTTGAGGGAGTCTGTATCCCTGGAGGATAGAGAGGCACATTTTTAAAGGGACAAAGGCTTTAGGACTAGGGCTGTTCCTGTAGCCTTCCAGACATCGGGCGTGACAGAGTCCAGTGCCCTGAGCCAGCCAGACCACAGGCAAGGTCTCCCCACCAACCCACTGGGTGTCTCTGGTTTGTCTGCACCTGCATTAGGACTAGTGGCTGCGAGGTGTGCATGCACAGGTGGCGCTACCTGGAAGAGGGGTGCTGCTGTGTGGATGGAAGGTGGACGTGGAGGAAGGGCCCTGACTTGGTACTCTGTGGGCTGCTCCCAGCTGACCTGCTTTCTTCCCCGCACCAGGCTATTCTTTGCTGGAGCCAGAGAAGGCCACCTTCCCAGTGTGCTGGCCATGATCCATGTGAAGCGCTGCACACCGATCCCAGCCCTGCTCTTTACGGTAAGGGCCCTCCTGCTGCTGCCCCCAGCCCAGTACCTCTCTTTTATACTCAGCTGGGACTTCACACTCTCCACATACACTCTGCTACTCTTCTGGTTGGCCCCTACTTTTCCTGGCCCTTAGATAATCTGACAGATGGACTTTATTAATATTGAGGGATATCAGGAAAGATGCGAAATCCAAAATACCTGAAGCTGTCAGCCTGGCTCACTCTCATTCTCCCACCCTTTTGGGGAAGACTGAAGTGACTGCCCTCAGAAAGACACAGTGCCTCCCCTACCTTCCTGATGTCCATAACTACGGGCAGGGCTGCAGCTCCGGGCCTCTGCTCCTGGCTGGCCCCTGAACACCCTCACTCCTCTCCAATTTCTTGCCCCAGGATAGTGTGCCTGTCTTCTGAGACAGCTGAAATAAATCCAGCATTAAGGGTATCACAAATAAGAAATATCCTGAAGAAAGGAAGGCCAATAAGGTAGAGAAAAAGAAATTTTCTCTGGGGACGCAATGGAGGCAAAATATCACTGAAGCAGAATCATTTGAGGAGAATTAAAGGAAAGAGCAAAGACTTGTGCCCAGTGAGTCCTTTGAGTTATTCTTATTTTCCTTCTGGGTCCTCAATAAAACATTTAAAATGACTTTGGTCCACTGAAGAAGAGGTCAGAAATCAGGATAACAGGGCTGGGGGAGCCAAGGGCATTGTACACCACTGGAAAATATGAGAATGTTCAAGCCAGGCTGAAGGTCATCTTGATCCCTCTGTGGCGGTATCTGCAGAAGGCTGTGTTCCCGTCGGACCACATGGCTTTTTTCAACTGAGCCTTCCATGGCTGGCTGTGGCAGGAGTCAGTCCTGTTCACCCACTAACATCTTCTCAATTTTTTCCACCATCAGATCTCACAGGAGAACTGACCCTTTGATTGGCCTTCACAGACTACCAGAGAGAACAGCATGACTTGCTCTGAGAGAGTCACAGAGATAACTTTGAAGTTGGAAAGTGACCTCTATCCAGAAAACCTCCCAGGGATGTTATGAGGGTTAAATGCATTCATATTTGCACAGGGCTAAGAATAGGACCTGACTGTGCAACTGTTGACATTTTTTTTAAAGAAAAGGAAGAAAAATTAATGAGATAACTCAGCCGGGGGAAAAGGATGAATGTAAAAACAAACCATTAATTTGAAGTTAATAATCTTCTCAAAGGGATTTTTTTTTTTTAACTTTCTGCAAAGCTTTATTCCAGAGGGCCTCCGTCCTTCTTGGCAGCTGCCTTCCTCACGGCAGCCAGCACGTTGCTCAGCTCCTTGTGCTTCCTCTTGGCGCGGATGTGCGTCCCCACCCTTTTCTTGATGAACTTGAGGGCGCACTTGTCCTTGGAGACCTTGAGCAGCTCCATGGTGTGCCTCTTGTAGGGGTTAAAGCCGCACACCTCCCGGATCAGGTCTCACATGAACTTTGTGTGTTTGATGAGACGTCCACCATGGTGGCTGTGCCTGAGTTTGCTCATGTTCTTAGTCACCTTATGGCCCTTGTTGAGGCCCATGGCCATGGGATAGTAGAGGGCCATGGCTGCTCTTCTTTGATGGTTGCTGTGGTGGAAAGTTCTCAAAGGAATTTTTAAAAAAGAAATTAGCTTTAGCCATAACTAAGGGAGACATATAAATGAGAACAGGCCCCAGAGCCAGGTGACACCAGTGTGCCTGGTCTAAGCATCCATCCTGAGTGGTTAGTCCTTTGCTGTATCCAGCTTAAATCCTTTGATTCAGCCTTAGCAATGAAAAAGAACATCTTAACTCCAACCAGTGGAGGTGTGGTAGCGGCCTGGGTTCCTAGTGGTGATTATAAAGTCTTCTCCATGAGATGTCCATTACACGATGGCATGGTCGCCCCCTGACCCTGGGAACCTGCTCCAAGAGTGCCTTTGTGATGACTGATGAGCCCCTGATTTCCCCAGTGCATCTCCACCCTGCTGATGCTGGTCACCAGCGACATGTACACACTTATCAACTATGTGGGCTTCATCAACTACCTCTTCTACGGGGTCACGGTTGCTGGACAGATAGTCCTTCGCTGGAAGAAGCCTGACATTCCTCGCCCCATCAAGGTGAGGGAACCTCTCTGGGGATCCAGTACACCTTTATTTGAATCTAGCTGAGTTGATCATGGCACAAGGGCCATGAGCGAAGGGGCAGCCATTTCCTTTCTCCCATGGAGACAGGGCCAGGGTGAATGTCAGCAGGGGAATAAGTAGGTGAAAGGTTCCTTTTGAAACAGCATTCAGGGGCTGGGGAGATGGCTCAGAAGAATAAGCACTTCCCCGGCAAACACAAGGGCCTGAGTTCAATCCCCGGTTCCACAAAAAAAAAAGAGGAAAAGAAAACGAAACAGCATTCCACTGATTCCCTCCATGCCCAGTCTTCAACTCCAGCTGCCTGAAGGCTCTCTTGTCTCTCCAGTGTGTCCCCATGTTCTTCCAGATAGATGGATGTCTCTCATCTGCCTATGTTTAGGTTCTAACTACCTGAGATGTGGTGGCAGCCCACAGTCCCAGCTTGGGAGGTTAATGCATTTGGATCATTTAAGCCCAGATTGACCCCAGCCTGGACAGCAAAGTGATACACTGTCTCATAAACAACAAGTATATTCTAACCATTTTCCAAATAGGCCTCAAGTACGTCCTCTTTTTTGAAGCTTTCCAGCTCTCTACAGAACTTTTTCTCTTTTCTTCCTTCCTTCCTTTTTCTCTTTTTTCTTTCTTTCTTCCTTTTTTTTTTTTTCTTTATTCCTTCTTAATGTTTTTGGAACCCGGTTGAAGATCAAACCCATAGTTTCATGCACATTAGGCAAGCACTGTACCACTGAGTCACACACCCAGCCTCCCTTTTTAAACACCTATGACCCTACATACGCTACTGTGCTTAGTGAACTTAAGGATTGCTACAAAAATAATATGTTATGATGGGAACTGATGGGGTTGTTCACAATAAGCTATGAAGACTGCTGAGTTCTTCTGCAAAACAGAAGAATGATACAGGCCAGAACATTCCTAGAAACAGAGACTTGAAACTACTAGAAGATTCTTGCAGCTCACAAATCAAGGGCTCCCCAGACTTCTCAGATCTCCGCTATTATTTTCACTTCTACTTTTCTTCCACTTGGAAAGCCTGAGAGAGTTGGGCATGGTGGTGGCATATCTATAGTCCTGACATGGGGAGGCTGAAGCAGGAGGATCTCAAGTTCGAGTCCAGCCTGGACAACTTAGCAATTTAGCAAGGCTTATATCAAAAATTGAAAAACAAAAAAAAACCTATTGAAAGCCCTGGGTTTACTCCCCAGGACCAAAATAGCCAGCCGGACATTGTGCCATATGCTTGTAGTCCCAATACTCTAGGAGACTAAGGCAAGAGTATTGCAAATTTGACCTCAGCTAGAGCAAATACCAAGATCCTATCTCAAAGTTAAAAAAATAATTATTATTACATAGGTTTGATTTGTAATGAATAAGAATGCATTCATCATCCTTTTTACTTACCCTTCCCTCTCCTCTCTTCTTGTACCTCCCCATCCCTAGATTCTGTTCCCATCTCAATAAAGTCTACCTTCCCAAAATTTTAAGAGGACTAGGGATGTAGCTCATGGCACAGCACTTACCTAGCATGCACAAGGCTCAGGGTTTAAGCCCCAGTGCTAAAAAAGAAAGAAAATTCAAAAAGAAAGGAGGAGGAGAAAAAAACTGTGAGGCAAGATGAAGAACCTCAGCTCCCCTCTGAAAGGAGTGGAAGGAGGAGAAGGCAACCCCTAGAGCCCAGGAGAGAGTGTCTAGGGACCCCCACATGTGGCCAGGAGGGTCGGGGAAGCCCATGAAGTTGGTGCTGCTTTCTGGAATAAAGTCAGAACCCAGCCTGCTTTAGGCTATGCTAGCTTTCCTAATTTCTTGGCTCTTGGGATGTTTATCTCTTCAAGTTGCTTGAGAGAAATGATTAGGGCTGATGCTAGTGAGAAAGATGGGTATTTGCCATTGTGTTCCTGAGTGAAGGCCCTGCCTAAAAATGGATGAGAACCAGACTCAGGTCATTTCTTGCCTGCCTTTTGGCCTAGGACTTCATCAAGGATATCTTAAATCCTCTGTCCTCATGGCTTCTCTGGCTGCCATAGGTACTAGAGGGGCTGGGGAGATAGCTCAGTAGAATAAGCGCTTGCCTGGCAAGTGCAAGGGCCTGAGTTCAATCCCTGGTTCTGTTAAAAAAAAAAAAAAAAAACCATAGGTACTAGGCATGGATGCTGAGGCCTCATCTGACACCCCCCCCCAGCCCCCGGGGAAGGATGGCATGAGCAACAAGAAGCATTTCCTCCCTAGTCTCTGTCTTCTTCCTGTTCCACTGCCCAAGTTAATCAACATTCACTGACACTTCACCTGCCTCATCAGAGCCTAGGGTGTGGGATATAGCCGAGTGAAGCTTAGCCTTCAAGGCAGCCTTGTAGTTGGGATGGTGGGAGCCACACACAGCTCACAGTGCATCTGCTCCACAGATCAACTTGCTGTTCCCCATCATTTACTTGCTGTTCTGGGCCTTCTTGCTGATCTTCAGCCTGTGGTCAGAGCCGGTGGTATGCGGCATTGGCCTAGCCATCATGCTGACAGGAGTGCCTGTCTATTTCCTGGGTGTTTATTGGCAAAACAAGCCCAAGGGCTTCAATGACTTCATTGGTGAGTTAATGAAGGCTGTGGATGTCCAGGCCTCTGGGGCTGGCATGGGGTGGCCTGGAGGGGGCCTCACCAGGGTCAGGATCAGGAGCCCCACCTACATACACCTTACCTGAGTCCCCAGGGCACTGAAAAAGTAAGCAGGGCAGGAATGGTGCTGCCTTCCCAGAGAGACTACTGGGAAGAGAACAGTTCATGTTTCCACACAGACCTTAGACCTGCAAGCACAGGCAGCCACCAGCCATCCCCAGGAGCTGCCCTGAGTTGGGTAGAGACCAGTGTGGGTCCAGGAATTGACCAATGGACATTGAGAAAGGGGATGCTGGAGCCTTGGTGAGCAAAGGACTGTCAGCAAAAGATGCCCGAGAAAGAGACATGGTTGCCGTCTCCCAGAGAGGGATCTCAAATAGCCTGGGCTGCTCTGCTGAGAGGGAACCTAGGGCAGAAGAGCTAGTTAAGCTTATGGCTACTTAACAAACCCAGCAGGACACTGGCACTAACCTGCTTTCTGTGTGGTCTTCTTCCACAGAGTTGTTAACCTTGGTGAGCCAGAAGATGTGTGTGGTCGTGTACCCGATGGAGAAGGGGAACTCGGAGATATCAGGGCTGGGAGAGGATGTGGTAGAGCAGCGGCAGTCCTTCTGCCAGCCAGCACCTGCCAAGGATCAAGACTCAGAGGAGCAGCTGCAGGCCTGAGGACTGCCCATCCCTCAGCTAGCTATGCCCTCCTTCCTCCCCTTCCTGCCCTGCCTCCCTGTCTGGGACCCCAACACACACGCAGCACAGCTGGAACTGGACCTGGGTGAGGGGGTGAACAGATCTAAACAAATGTCCTGACATCTGTACCCAAAGAAGCAGCCCTCTCCCCAGGGCCAAGCCCCCTCACAAGGACGCCCTCCCTCTGAGCATTAGAGGGGAATGGAGATGCCAAGGCTGCCCTGCAACGCCTTCCAGGCCTCATCCTCAGTGCCTCTTAGGGAGCTGAGCTCAATACTGCCTTTCCTCCCCATTCCTGGGCCCAAAAGAGCCTTGGTTGAGAGAGAAGAGGCAGGCGCCATGAGCTGGTTGGGGAAGACAGACTCTGAGGAGTCTATCTCTGGAGGTCAGTGGAGAGACCTAAACCTTCTTTCTTGACCATGACCCAAAACCAGAAGGGATGCTCCCCCTGTGCTCTTCCCCAACCATGCCACTGTCCCTCCATCACCAGTTGTCTTGGGCTCCCTGTTGGAGAAAGGCTCCTTTCAGAACACCTCCTCCCCACTGAGCTAAGGCCCACAAGGAGGGGGAATGGAGGGGAGCGGGGAGGTGACGACAGTCCCAGTCCCAAGCCAGGCCTGCCCCTGCCCCCTGCATCCTGCCCCCAACACATGGTGCCAAAGCTTCCCAAAGTAGAAAGCCTTCTTTCTTTCAGTGTAGTGGCTATTGCTTTCCCTCCTAAAGACAACACCACTCTGCCCCTCCTCTGCCCCACCCTGTGGGAAGGAGCAGTGGTCCTCTTATCCTACAGCTGTACCCCCCACACCCACATGGAGCCAGAACTGCCAGCCCATCCCATCAGGTCCTTTCCTCCTTTCTGGACCTTGGCTCAGGGACCAGATGTGAAGGATCCCCAAGCCCTTCAGGCCTGAAACCAGAGCCAAACCAGCCTTAAGTTACCTTCCAGCCAAGAACTGGACCTAAAAATACTCCCTGATTTCTAATCCTCAGGACAGGCATGGTATTAAATGCCTTCCCTGGGTGGAAGGGTGCTTTCCTGTCCCCAGAGCTGTCCGGTCCACAACCCAGGGGATTGTCTGGGAGAGCATTTTTGGAAGGCCTGGGCCTCTCCCTGCTACCACTCACGTAACCTCTCCCTCCCTCCTTATAGCCTCACTACTCACATCTTGGATCAGATGGGAGGGCAGTGGCAGAATGGTGTCCACTTTGGGGACCTCAGACAAGCATCCTCTCTGTGGTATGTGGGCTTTTGATCTTTGGTGTTTGCCCGGGCTGTGCAGCCTCTCCAGCCAAACCCGCCATGCTGACACAGGCCCCACTTATCCCAAAGCATGACCCCCCACACACTCCATCTACTTAAACTGGAACACCCAGGGAGCCCCTCCTGGCCTCCACCCGGCTCTCCTGACCCCTTGTTGGTAAGATGCTGGGTTTGGGCTGAGTTACAGACCCTCCAAGTAGCAAGTAGACACCAGCCGGCTGGAGTGGGCCCTGGAGGACCAGGGGACCATCTTCCTCTTTCCTTCTCATTCCTCCAGCCTCTTCCCCTCTTTCAATTATTTTTGTTTTTGTAAAGCAGATGCCTTACTTTTTGGATAAATATTTTCGAAGCTGTTATTTCTATTTCTTTTGGAATTTTTTTTTAATGGAAGATTGTTTTGGGGAGTGGAATTAGATGCTTGACAATCTTGTCATAAAGTTGGTTTAGGTTTTAGAATTTTGTTCATTTGTTTTGTGGAGGTCTTGTTTTTCTTTAAATATAATAAAATTTTAAATGGAAATGAAATCAGTGGTCTTCATAATTAAAGGACCTGAAATTGAGTCACTGACATTTACCTTATTCAAGTACCTGCTTGCCACACACCTTCAGGATGGGATTCCAAAAATCTTGTGATCTCTGCCTTCAGGCTGACCCAGGGACTAGGCCTGTATGTTCAATTACTTCTCATTCTTTCTATGGGGTCCTAGGGTATTGTTAAGTTCCTACTTTGTACCATCTGAGAACCTGCAAATCAACTGAGAAAAAGAACCAACCACAGGTCAAATATAAGGGCAAACGCCTATAATCCCAGCCCTCAAGAGGCTGAGGCAAGAGGATTGCCATGAGTTCAAGGCCAGCCTGGACTACACAGTGAGTTCAAGGCCAGCCTGAAATGCATAGTGAGACCTTGTCTCAAACAAACAAAAAATTAAAAAAGGGGGAGGAGAGAGAAAGGGAGAGGATGAGACAGCTCTTGCCTAGTATGTCTGAAGCCCTGGGTTCTACCCCTAGTACTACAAAAGAAGAATTCCTCATTATCATCATTACTCAAAATGGGCAGCACAGGCTGAGCCCTGAGGTCAAGGTGGGTCAAGGTGGGGGAAGGTGTCCCTTCTTGCACTAAGTCAAATGTGAAAGGAAATGGTGGGCTGCTTCCATAGTGAGTCTTAGCTTTGCTGGGAGCAGGGGCATGTGCCTAGGCTCCCAGAACTGAGGAGACTGAAGCAGTATTTCAATTCTAAAGCTAGCCTAAGCTAAGTAGCAAGACCCCTCTCTGAAAATAAGAGACTCAGCGTTTGTTTGAGGAACTTGAAGGGAGAAGAGGCGGGCTCATTCAGCAGCACAGAACATCTGACCAGACAGGATCCCTGGACTAGAACTAAGGCCAAACAGAAAGCATGAAGGTAGCCGCACGCCTCCTGATGTTTTGGGTTAACTGTCAGAGGCAGCTTTTGTCCCTTCCTTTCTGGGCAGCCCTGCTGTTCTCTTCTGGGGCAGGGACAGCATCAGTCTGGGGCCAGCACTGCTGCAGGGCTGTGGGAGGTGGCACCACTGAAACATGGCCCTTCACTATCTGGGACACCTTCTTGCCTAGCCAAGGCCTGGTCCCTCCACTCCTGCTATGCAGCTGGCAGCTTGCCATCCCTAAAGCCCTGAGCTGGAAGCCAGACACAAATCATATGTGTGTAAGTTACTGCCTCATTAGTGTAGGGGGGAAGAGGGAGACAGAGACAGAGACAGACTGAGACTATGAATGGAAGACTGAGAGCTAACCCAAAACAGCTCTGCTCTAACTTAAGGTTTCCCTGAAGGGCAGAGGCCTAGCTGCTGCAGGAAGCTGTCCGAAGACTCTGCCACCTTTTGGAGCCCAATGCACTCACTCTCCCTGGCCTGGCAGTCTCCTCTGTGTTGTCACCTTCTGTCAGGCCCTGCCCTCTCCAGTGTCCTCTTACTGCACAGAGACTCTTGTCCTTGACGGGCTCCCCTCTTTCTCTAAAGTGACATTTGCTAATCTCAACCTGGCCAGAGGGCCAAATGTGGGTCTCCTCTTGGGCAACAGCAGGAGCCATTCCCCTGTTGGAACCCTATCAGTCACTGTAGTGCTAGGCATTTCTGATGCTCTGACCTTTGGGAACCTTTTGAAAGTCACTAAAGTCATAGGTATTCATGCATTCATTAATACAGTCACTCAATAAATTTTTTTTTTTCTGGCTTTGCTATATGATGTAGGAACAGAAAATTTATTCCTGAATTTTCCTACTCAGACCAGACTTCAAATATTTTCTGTCCCCATAAAAATATTAAATCCAGGCATGGTAATCCACGCCTATAATTGCAGTAGTAGGGAGGCTGAGGCAGGAGGATCACCTCAAGTTTAAGGTCTCCTGTGCTATCTACCAGTAGAGAGTTCAAGGCCAACTTGGACTACATAGTGAGACCCTGTCTCAAAAAGATCTAAAAGTATTAATTAGGGCCAGGCATGGTGGCACACACTTATAATCCCAGCACAGGGGAGGCTGAGGCAAGAGGATTGCTATTGACATGAATTTGAGGCCAGCCTGGACCACAAAGTGAGTTCAAAGTCAGCCTGAACTGCACAACAAAACCCTGTCTCAAAAAGAAAAAATAAAATTCAGCTATGCAATCCACCTGTCCTTAATCATAATTCAGGAAATATGATCACTTTACTTGGAGGAATCCAACAGAAGTACGTGACTCTATTCTCAAAGACCAAATAGGCTGTAGGGAAAGAGAAGCAAAGATGCATGTGTCGCAAAGGTATGTGCTTTGTGGCCTCTCAGGTCACCCTTGCCAGCTCCCTGTGTGCCTGCCTGGCTCCCCCAGCCAGGCTGGTCCCCAGAGAAACCCCAGAGCATGTGCAGTGCTTAGCACCTATGCGCTCAGAAATATTTGTCAACTGAAGACATCCTACAAAAGAGAAATCATGTGTCTGCTTTGGAGACACAAATAAAATAGCAACAAAAGGTTAGAAGAAGAAAGGAGACTTCATGTTCCCTGAAACCAGTTGCTGTACTTACATTATCTTATTCAAAGTTTAATTAAGCAACTCTAGGAAGGAGACATGACTTCTGCCCTCTTACAGGTAAGACTGAGCAGCTCACCCAAGGTCATTGAGCTGCTAAGTGACAGAAGCCAGACTGGAGCCCAGTTCTCTCTGACACGTCTCTGCCAGGCTCAGCCACCTCCCTCTAGGGAAGCCTTGGTAGAGGCAGGTCACAAACCACAGAGAAAATCGAAGAAGTAGTGGAGATGGTGGCACAAAGAAAAGGATCCTGTTGCCTGGGGAAGGCTTCTTTTCCCTCTGCAGCAAAAATCTCCAACACTGGCTGCACTGCCCTCCCAGGTCCTTTCCCTCTTGCCCAGAGTCCACTTTACTGCCCTCATGTCCACAGCCCAGCTGCCCCCACCAAGCCCTCCGTTACGGGAAAACACTGATGTCAGTGTGCACAGGTAGCGTCAGCCATTCAGGGAGGCCAGGGCCCAGATCACCTATCTCACTGTGGCTCAAGCCTCCTCATTTCCTGATGGTTTTATTTACACATCTCCCTACTCCCTCCAGCACCCAATTCTCTGCTACTGATGCGGACTGCCCCCTCCCCATGGTGGTCCACTGGGAGCAAAGGAGTTCTCTGAGTCACACCATAACCCCTGTGCCACCACCTCAGCCCTGAGCCATGCCTTGAGCCCACAGCCCTTCCTGACATCAACAGGCACCCTCAGGTGACCTTGGACACCTCAGCCTCTTGGCCTTGTCTTCCCTGTTGATAAAGCAGCGATAAAAATACTATCTGCCATGCCTTTTTTCCTATTTAACTCTCAGCCAGATGGTCAGCATGCAGAGTAAACGTTACGATGACTGAAAAACAAGATTTATCTGAAAACACCTCACATTAACATTATTTCAAAATCATAGTGGGAGGGGACAGTATTTCTTCTCAAGACAAGGCCATAGCACTAGCCCCCCCAGTTTACTCACCCTGCCCATAACTGGATTGTGAGCCCCCATCCTGGCCATGTTTCCCTTTCTTCCCAGTGCTCAAGTCTGAGCCTGTGCCAGGATTGACAGAAGTGTCCTCTGCTGTCCGGCTTACTCAGAACAGCCCCTTGTCCCAATTTTTACCAAATATTGCCACCTCGTGGTCAAGAGGGGCACTGTTGCCAAAATAAGGGATGGCCTTGGTTACTATTTGAAATGGTACCGAGATCTGCAACACAAGAAATCTCACCAACTGCATCCTGAGATCTGTCTCCAGGGCCTGCAGACCTCCCCACACTGGCTCAAGAGTTCTGAGCATATCTGGCCATACTTTGAGCTGCCATGCACAGAGCACCTGCAGCAGGTGAGGGAGTAGAAGGAGGGGAAGGAGGATGCTACTGCGACAGTAACTTGCTTGACTTGTAAGCAAGTTATATTTGCAGCTTTTACTTTCGTGTCCAATGTCACACAGATCCCATCAATAGTTGCCCCACTGGGGCACAGTCACAGAGACTCAGCCCCAGCCCACCCGACGTAAAAACATCCAATGCTCCACAGGGCACTCAAAGCATCTCCTCCTAGTAGAAGAGCCAGTGATGCATTTCTATGTCTCTTTCTTTTCCCTGGACCTACACCTTATGAAGACAAAATTCAACAGGTAAAAGCAGAGCTACAGCAGGTACTGCTGACAGAAGGGAGTGGGGGTTCCCAAAGAAAAAGAAAAGGAAAATTGGAAGGGGGGCAGCACAAGGCCAAGAAGTACAGAGAAGGAGCCATGGGCTTCTCCTAGGGACCCTGAAACAGAGCCCCAGGAAGAAGTGATGACAAAAGAGAAAGCTCAAACCTACAAGAGGAAGTAGACCCAAGAGACAGACTCTAGAGGTCAGAGAACAGCCATGCAAAAGCAAAGACAGCAAACCGAGCTGCAGCAAGCTCCTGAGCCTGCACCCCAGGGCACAGGAAGTGGGGGGCAGTCTTGAGCCCAGAGTGGGGGGGGGCAGCCTGAGTCTTGCAGAGTGGAGCAGCTAGAAGAGAGAGCTGCTGGAGCCATCAGAGTACAGCTGAGCCCAAGTCCTGACAAGGAGGCCCAGCTATTGCCAGGCAGGAAATGTGTTAGTGTCTGGGCTACTCACAGCCTCTGTGCAAAATGCTACCAAAGGCATGCTCTGCACCAGGGTACAGGTGCCCCGCATGTCTGTTTCCTAAACCCCTCCAGCAACACCTCCGGCTCGCACCCAGGAGAATGCCTTGGGGGTGGACACACACACACACACACACACACACACACACACATACAAACTGGCTGCCCCTGGGGTAGGTGGAGCCCAGCACTGGGGACCTGGGTTGAAGGCATGTTAAGGGTGGAGTTCAGACAAGGGGGGGGGCACTGAGAAGGCTGTCTATTCACTCTCACTTAGCACCTCATTCTGCACAGAACTTTTTGGAAACTGGAGGGAGGAGGACATTTAGAGTAAGGTGTTATGCTGTGAGGATTTGGGGTCCCCTGAGATTTTCAGGGAGGGGGAGACATTCTCCACAGTCAACTCCTGGGCATCTCCAGAACCCTGGCTTGGACGCCACAGAGAGCACCTCAACTGCTAAATAGGGCTAGGCCCCCCCTCTTCTCAAAGGTCTGCATCCCTCCCTCTAGGGTGTGCCCTGCCCCTCCCTGAGTCACCCCAGGGAGAGAGGGGGAAAAAAGGGAAGAGAGGCACTGACTACAGAGGAAGGAAAGGGAGCACAGCAGAAGAGGGAGGAGAGAAGCCACACGGGAGTGGGTGACAAAGAAGAGCAGAGAGGGCAGATCTAGGGCAGATCTAGGGCAGGGAAGACCGAGGGAGGGCAGGCTGGGCATCCAAGGGGCGCCCCAAGAGCAGGGCCCAGGGGCGGGGAGCGAAAGGGGCGGGCCGGCCATGTCCCACGGGACCTACTATGAGTGTGAGCCCAGGGGTGGTCAGCCGCCACTTGAGTTCTCTGGGGCCCGAACAGGGCCTGGGGAGCTGGGGGACATGTGTGAGCATGAGGCCTCCATCGACCTTTCTGCCTACATCGAGTCCGGGGAGGAGCAGCTGCTCTCCGACCTCTTTGCCATGAAGCCAACTCCTGAGGCCCGGAGTCTCAAGGCCCCCGGAACCCCTGCCTTCCCTCACTATCTGCAGCCTGACCCAAGGCCCTTCGCCTACCCCACACACACCTTCGGCCCAGACAGGAAGGCACTGGGGCCTGGCATCTACAGCAGTCCAGGGAGCTACGACCCCAGAGCTGTGGCTGTGAAGGAGGAGCCCCGGGGGCCAGAGGGCAGCCGTGGTGCCAGCCGAGGCAGCTACAACCCCCTGCAGTACCAGGTGGCACATTGTGGGCAGACGGCCATGCACCTGCCCCCAACCCTGGCAGCACCCGGCCAGCCCCTTCGCGTCCTCAAGGTAAGAGCAAGTCAGTTCTCTCTGCACCAGGTGCTGGAGTGAGGCTGGTGTGGAGGGGGACTCTGAGGTCCTCTTATACTGACAAGTCTGGCTCTGGTGTTGCTCTGTGAACCTGACCCTCCCAGCTCCTCTATGCTCATTGCCTACCATGAGCCACCCCTTCCTCTATGAATGTCCACCCTGAATGTCACCATGTCCCAGAGGCCCTGTGGCAAGCTGACCCTACCAGCTTCCCTGCTGCCCACCATGTCCTCCTCTTGTCACTTGCCTCTGAAAGAGGAGATGCCTGCTGATTGTAGAACAGGAGATCTGCCACAGATGACAGAGGGAAAGTGTCCTTGCATGAAGGACTCTTGATGACTGCCTTGATCTGGATGATGGGTGCTGTCCTGGGGTCCCAAGTGCCTGGCTTCTGGGACTCCTGCCCATCCTCCATTCTGCCTCCAGCTGGGCCTTCACCTCTGTCCCTCTGTGCCTTCCCCTCCAGGCACCTCTGACCACTGCTGGGCCCTGCAGTCCCCTTCTCAAGGCACCCTCCCCAGCTGGCCCCTCACACAAAGGGAAGAAGGCAGTGAATAAAGACAGCCTTGAGTACCGGCTGCGGCGGGAACGCAACAACATTGCTGTGCGAAAGAGCCGGGACAAGGCCAAGCGGCGCATTCTGGAGACACAGCAGAAGGTGCTGGAATACATGGCTGAGAATGAGCGTCTGCGCAGCCGCGTGGAGCAGCTCACCCAGGAGCTGGATACCCTCCGCAACCTTTTCCGTCAGATCCCTGAGGCCGCTAACCTCATCAAGGGCGTCGGGGGCTGCAGCTGAGCCTGGCTGATGGACTGTGGGCCTCAGGCCCCTAGCCTGACCCTGGAGGTCCCCACCTCCTCAGGCCCTAGAGCCCCTTAGCCAAGCCTGAGACAGACTATGGATGAGGGTGGGTGGCTTGGTGGTTAGAGGGCAGGATCCAAAAGATTCTGTGACTGAATAAATTGCACTGTGATTTGGTGCTGGGACTGTGTGCTGGTCTAGGCTGTGGGACTTAGGCATGTGTGTGCATGTGGCAGGGGTGAGAAAACACCTTGGGGACCAGAAGAATATGTGGAAATATGCATTTGCAGCCCATAACCTCCCCCCAACATACCACATAGCCAGGCCCCGTGTGTCACTCTGCTCTCCCCTCCTCACACACACTCTGTCCTTGCTAGCTAAGGAGACGCTCCCCTTGCCCCTTACCCCCACAGGACCCGAGACAGCCTCTGAATATCCTCCTGAGAGTCTGTCCTTTTAGGGCAATCCGAGTACCTACTCCAGGCTGTTCTCTCACCATAGAATATAGGTCTGAGAGCTCCTGGCTCAGTTGTCTCTGGGAAAATTCCTGTTTTGCATTTTTTCTTTTGAAACAAGGTCTCCCTGTATATTCCAGGCTGTCTTTGAACTTACTGTATAGGGCAGGCTGGCCTCAAATTCAGGCGATTAGTCAGGCGTGGTGGCACATGCCTGTAATCCCAGCACTCAGGAGGCTGAGGCAGGAGGACCACTGTGAGTTCGGGCTTGCCTGGGTTACAAAAATGAACTCAAGCCAGCCTAAACTGTATAGTAAAACCCTGTCTCAAATAGACAAAAAAAAAAACAAACCTCAGACAATCCTCCTGCCTCAACCTCTACCTTACAGGCCTTTGTCATCACAGCTGGCTACCTCTGCCATATTTACAGTCCCTCAAGCCTGGACCCAGCAATGTCTCTTCTTCTTCCCAGATCCACAACCCCAGTCTACTAGACTAATCCCCACACACACCTTTGCTCCCAACCACCTACTCCAAACTTTACTCTTCATCCCGTCAGGCTCTTGTTCCCTAAAATTTGAGATTCTGAGTGCTTGGAGGAAGAATCAGTTGGGAAAGATCCTGAGGCCTGACTTGTATGTGAGAACTTGGTTAAAAAGGAGGAGGACATGGGCTGGTGAGATGGCTCAGTGGTCTAAAGCACCTACTTAGAACAAGCTTAGCAAA
>NDGN011327422.1:0-12925 GCA_002564285.1 Tympanoctomys barrerae
CCAAGGAACAGAACCTCGATCGCCTCGGGCTCGCCCCTCCCCCGCCGCGGGCGCCGCGCGTCCCGGGACGGTGAGGGACAGGCCTGGCTGCGCAGGCCGCTGCGCCCGCACGGCCCGGGGCTGGCTCCTGTAAACTCGAAGAGTTCGGGGGCGGAGTGACCCCCGCTGCCTCTCTGTTCCCGGCTCTACACGGCCGTGCTGGCCCCGGGCCCACGGGTGGAGATCGGCACGGCGAACCCCCTCGCACCCGCGTCCCTCCCCGGGTCCCCGAGCGGCTCCCCGACCGCCGCCGCCGCCACCGCGACCAGGGCAGGCCGGCCCCGCTCTGCCCTTCTCTCCCCGGCTCTCGGCTTACTTTTCCCGTATTGCTCCCCCAACCGGTAAAAACTTTCTATTTTCTCAAACACTGGCGCGCGCGCGGGCGCGCGCCTGCACACACACACACACACACACACACACACACCCCACACACTGACGTCTTTTGCGCATTTCCTGCATTGGAGGGAGGGAGGCTCGATCGCACACCGACCAGGACACGGAGACCGCGGGGACCGCGAGGACCGCGGGGACCTCGAGGACCGCGGGGACAGCGGGCGGTGAGCGAGCGGCCGCTGAGAGCCCGGACGCGGGGAGCGCGGCGGGCGGCGCCGGCGCCGGGAGGTGGGGCCGCAGAGTCGCCGTCCCGGCCCCGCCGCCGCGCTGCGCACCGCCCCGAGCCGGCCTGCGCCCCGAGCCCGCGCGGATGTGAGGTTCCGGGCTCCTGGCGCCTCAGGATCGCCGGCTGCGGCGCAACGCTGCTGCGCCCTGGGGGCGGCGGCGGCCCGGCTGGCCGTGCGGCTGCGACTGGGGACCGTTGGGCTCCGCGGAGGACCATTTCCTCTCGACATGCATCCCTCCGGGTAGACTGTACATCCCTCCGCCCGCCTCCCGCCCCGCGCGGCTAGAGGCAGGCGCTGGGTGGGCGAAGAGGATCCGGGTAGACATCTGCGCCCCCGGCTCTCGTCCCCGCCCCGTCCCGCCGCCCCCTCCCCCGCCCGGAGTCGAAATTTCCCGGGATTATGATTCGGAAAGGTAGGTGAGCGCCGGGCGCCGCGCCCGCTCTGCGCACCGGGACCGAGAGCCCGCGAGGCGGCGAGGCAGCCCCGGGCCAGCGGCGGGGCCGACGCTCGTCCCCTCCCCAGGAGGTGCCCGGCGCAGCAGGGAGAGAGCTCTCCAAACGCGGACGTCTCCCGGCTCTCCCCCTCCCTGCTTTCCGTTAGGAATCCGGCGAGGAAATACATGAATTCGCTGAGGATCGCCGGCGCCGGGGCGCAGCGCCATAAGGTGTAGGGAGCGACGGGGTGGGGAGAGTGGGCACCCAGGCGTCCCCGTGGCTCCAGCGCCCGCCGTCGGCTCTGCATTCCTGCCCGTGGGGCAGACGGAGTGACCCGGCCCCGCTCCCCGCCCCGACCATGGTAGTGTTCAATGGCCTTCTTAAGATCAAAATCTGTGAGGCCGTGAGCTTGAAGCCCACAGCCTGGTCGCTGCGCCATGCGGTGGGACCCCGGCCGCAGACTTTCCTTCTCGACCCCTACATCGCGCTCAACGTGGACGACTCGCGCATTGGCCAAACGGCCACCAAGCAGAAGACCAACAGCCCTGCCTGGCACGATGAGTTTGTCACCGATGTGTGCAACGGGCGCAAGATCGAGTTGGCCGTCTTTCACGATGCCCCCATCGGCTACGATGACTTCGTGGCCAACTGTACCATCCAGTTCGAGGAGCTGCTGCAGAACGGGAGCCGCCACTTCGAGGACTGGGTGAGTCTGGCCTCTCCGTGGGGCACCTGGGAAAGACTCGTGTGCTGCCTCGGCATTGGGCTTGGGTCATTGAGACAGGGGTTTGCTCTGTGTGTGTGTGTGTGTGTGTGTGTGTGTGTGTGCGCGCGCGCGTGGAGAGGAACATTTCTCTTGGCAGGTGGGGGAGAGATAGGCATTAGAGGGAGGAAGCTTCGGCCTCTGTCCTCTGCTCTCTTGACAGTGGGTGCTGCAGGGGCTTGCAAGCTGGCAGAGATGCGGGCTGGTGCTGAAGGCTGGTGGGGCCCTGGCGCCTTCCGCACTTGCGTGGTAGTAGCTGCTAGTCACTTTGTGTGCGTGGGTCCCTCTGTCCTTGGAGAGGCACGTGGAGCTCTGACTGAAGGTGTCTTGTGCCTCTTGGCTTTGTCCTGCGTAGCTGAGTGAGGAATAGGTTTATTTTTCTCCCAGGCAGGGAAGCTTGCTTGTTTCAGTTTATCTGCAACTTAGCCCATCCTCTGACAGGGAGAGAAAATGTGTTCTTCCTCTATATGTCCCCTCCAAAGTCTTAGAAATATCAGTCCAGCTCGTTTTGCCCAATTCATTGCTCATCTATGCAGAACTGTTGTATTTTTAAAATAGTGCTCCTTACTGGGTACAGGGAAGGGAGTCAGTGCTTTGAATCTTAAAGTTATGTTGTTTTCCTGTTTTGATTGTCAAGATAATGGGGGATGAAATACTGTTTCTGAGATTGAGTTAATCAGTAATTGATTACATTGTCAAATATCAGAGACTTGGATATAGGCCTTGTCAACATACTATTAAACAAATACAGTACATTCATTCAACCTTGACACTTGCACAAGCAGAGAGAAGCAGGCTTTTTAAAAATCTCTTCTTGAAAGGAAAATGTTAAATCAGGAAATGAATTTCTGTGTTTTCAGGTTTGTTATGTGTTCCACCCGGAGTATGCTGCTCTGGATGAATATGTTTGAGATTATTCCATCTTTCTCCAGAAGGAGAAATACCTGCATCTCACGAAAAGATGTAGAGGAATCACTTTCTACGTAAACCTGGATAATTTCGTGAATACCCTGTGGGTCCGAGGTTGCCTGTGCATCCCCTTGGTGTATACTTTAGGTTTTTTTTTTTGGAAGGACATGAAGTTTTAGGGAAAATAAGAAAAAAAAAAAAAAAGACATGCCCATGGCTGTGATGTAGCCTGGCAGAAACCATGGCTCCAGGGCTGAGGGGAGGCTCCAGTGAACCACACCAGTATAACCCTAGGAGATTTGTGGCTTCCACTTTGGAAAGCAGGCAAGCCTCTGTGACATCCCAGGGCACTCAGTGGCATCTCTCTGCATATCCCCGGTGTTCCCATCCTCCCCAGTTCCCACTCCTTCCCCATTTCCTCTCAGCATAAGGCCTTTGGTTCTTTGACTTCTGTTAGCAGTCAGTGTCCTAGCCTAGAGAGAGCTGGAATAACCAATTTCATAACCAGACATCAACACTAAAAACCGAACTCTTGCCTGTGGTAGCCAAGAGATGGGGCCTTCTGAATGGTGTAAAGATACGGTGGGCAGTGACAGAGAGCTGGGGAGAGGGACACAGCAGTGCTGTGTTGAACCACAGGTGTCAGTGGGAGGGAGTGTGTCTGAGTGGTTCTGGTGACACTCAGAATCCACCCCAGACTCTGTGCATCAGGGTACCACTCGCTCCATTTAGTGCTTGCACGGGAATATGCAAACGAGGATGTCTTTCTTGGTTATCATTCTCCAAGGTTCTCAGATTCGTGCTGGATTTGGGCACAGACCAGATCATCTGCTGTACAGGCCAGCGTCGTAACAAGGGCACTGAGTCTCGGAGAAACTAAGTGGATACCCAGGATGGTGTGGCCTGGAAGGCTGGATTGGAAGTTGGGGTCTCACCTCGGGGCGCCTGTTGCTTGTTCAGAGCCCAGCTGGGCTCCCACGCTGTTTGCTTTCTCTGCAGATTCATGTGCTGTGTGTCCCTGACATTTTTGTGGGTGTGGTAACTTAAAGTGCTCTCAAAGTCATTTTCTGTTTCGCCTTATAGCAAGGGTGAATTAGGTATGACAGGCATTGGACAGATTCAAAAACTAGACTCAAAGGAAAGCCCGAAGTCACAGGCTGACCTGAGTCCTGGAGCTTGTTCTGATGGCTCATTTCAGGGTGTTTCTCCAGAGGACTCTGCAGTCACTCACCTACCTCCTGCTGAACTTGGGCGTGCTATGGCAAAGGTGGGTGGAAACAGACACAGTTGCAAGTGGGTTGACTCAGGCCACCTTCCCAGCCCTGTTGTCCAGGGTGCACCCACACAGCTACACCTGTGGGGAGTTTCCTGGGCCAGGCCTCTGAGAGATGTACCCTTTCTCTGCCTGAAGGCCGTGAAGTAGCAGCTGAGCATCTCATTCAGCCGCCCTCCCAGTTAATGTGTATTCATCAAGAACCTGTTCTATACTCAGATATGACTTGGGAATCTTAGCAGTGCTGCTAATCCAGAGGTAACTAGGCCACAGGTGACTGCTACAGTGCTTCCATTTCACTAGGGAAAGGATGCCAAGTACATGCAGGTGGACACCTCAGTGGCAGTGAAGTTCAAGATGAATGGTACCCTAAGTAGGTTAAAAGAGTTAAGAAAAAAGACCGTGGGCTAGGAGAATCAGGAGGCTCCTGGAAGGAGGCATGAGCGGGGAATAAAAAGGTGGGAAACAGTTAAAGAAGTGTCTGCCAGAGCGGACAGCGTGGTTTGTGGGCATCTCTGGAGGAGTAAGGGCAGAGAGTGGCTATGATCAGGATCGGAGAATGGCTAAGCAGGGCTGAGACTGCGGTACCTGCTGGGGAGGCCTGGACAGGACGGCTTGCCAGATGTAGGGCTGTTAGCAGAGTATTGCCTGGGCTATTATTTAATATTTAAAAAAATGGATTCTCTTATTTTCCACTTAGTCTTTTCTTAAGCGCTTCTATTCATCATAGAATCGTGGGTTTTGTTTATGTAGTTAATCATTTTTCTTTGTTCATGTTAAAATAAACATGGTTCTAAAATAAAAAGGAAATCAATTCATCCCAGGTGCCTCTTAACAGCGTTGGTGATATGGGGCCACACTTGGAAACACTGGGTAGAGCACGAGAAAGTCTGGAAAACTGATTTAAAGCCAGGCCAAGGCAGTTATTCTTAGATAATGAGAAAGTATTTCAGGTGTGATGACAGAGGGGGTTGCTTTAGAGAAATCTTCCTATAAGGAGAAGGAAGGATTTTGCTTCTGCTTGGAGCAGAATTCATTATGGCTCTGGTGTGTTTTCCTAAGAGTTAGAAGTGATGGTATTCAGATTTCAGTGTGCATACGGATCAGTACAAGAATCAATAGGGGAAGGTGATACAAGTATGGATCCTCAGCCAGGTGTGGTGGCCTGTGTCACTAGTCTCAGCGCTATGGGAGGCTGAGGCAGGAGGATCACAGCTTCAAGCCTGGCCCAGCTTGGGCAGTTCAGCAATTCATCAAGACTCCGTCTCAAGATTTTTTAAAAAGGCTGGAGATGTAGCTCAGTGTGAAGGTCCAAGGTTCAGTCTATTCCCAGAAAAAAAAAAAAAAAAGTACAGATGCTTTGGCCCCACTTTCGGATCACATATTTCTGTGTATGAAAGTATCACAATGGGACGGTGTTACAAATGGAGGTCCTCTGGCCCCACCTTGTAATGTCCATTCTGTGCTTTGGGATAAATTCTGGGAATCTGCATTTTTAGTGGGGCATCCTTGGAACTTTGACCAGATCAGGCTTCCTTTAAGAAACCTCTGACTGAGGCAGGCTTCAGACAGTTAATGGCACGCGCTTCCATAATAGAAACGTCTTGAAATTCCATGGTGGCACTTCATTTTTTAACTTTTTTTGTGCTACTGAGGAGTAACACTGAGGGCCTTCATACAGAGCTACGTCCTTAGCCCCTTCTTAGATTTTGACACAGGGACTTGCAAAGTCATGACATTGCCCAGGCTGGCTTCAGATTTATAATCCTTCTGCCTCAGTTTCCCAGAGTGTTGCAATTATAGGTGTGAGCCACTCCTGTACTGTGTAGGGTTTTATGTTCTAGAAGCTGAAAGAATGCTGGAAGCAGTAGCATTTGCTTGGGGAGCAGGGAGGTGGCTTTGGGGAGCAGGGAGAGGCCAACTGGCCTCTTCACACACTGGATTCTCCTGTGTGCGATGGTCCATCCCAAAGACATCTTTAGAGTGCGTCACTCCCTCTATCCCTATGTTCTGTGGAAGAGGCCTTTTTTTTTATTTTTTTATTTTTTTATTACTGGGGAGTGAATGTGGGGCCTTCATGCTGAGCTACATTTCCAACACTTTTAAGTTTTTACCAATTTATTTATCTATTTTATTTTTATTTATTTATTTATTTATTTATTTTTTATTTATCTATTTTTGAGACAGGCTGTCACTAAGACCCTAAGTTCTCCAGGCTGGGTACAAACTTGGAATCCTGGCACCCCCAGAGTGCCGGCCTCTCTGGCATGTGCCACTACATCCTGCGAAGAGGTGTTTGTCATACAGCCGTGAGGACCCAAAGTTGTCCCTAGAGAACTGGTTCCCCAGAACAGTGAAAGCATAGCAGTGGGATCAGAATGCCACCTCTACCACTTATCACTATGTGACCCATGGTGAGCTACCTAGCCTTTCTGAGTGAGGGGCTACCTACCTGGAACTGCTGGTTATGGGGACTGGGTGAGTGTACTGAGCGAAGGTTGGCTTTAGGTAACTGCTCAGGGGACATTGATAGTTGTCATTATTATACCCCTAAACCTAGCATGGGGCCGGCCGAGAGGGAGCTCTTCACCCAGCTGATTATTCATTACAAAGAAGTCAGATTTTCATCCACCTCCGAATAGCTCTCTTGAGTGTGGCAGCTTTATTGGCAGGGGACAGAATGCTAGACATGCTTCTGGTTCACGGTGGCCAAGTAGCCTGTCAGAAAGGCTTCTCTGAGTTCCCTGTGTTAGTGCCTGCTGACTCTGTTGGTGACGTAGGCCTCTGCTTAATTGAGATGGGCTGCCTTGGGCTTGGCCCCCCAGAGTCACTTGGGGGAGATCTGTACGCCACAGTTGCTGGTAGTTCTGATTCTGAAGGACCTGGGGGAGCCCGGGCTCAAGGGCTGTGGTGGAGCAGGCCTCATGCACAGTCCCACGGGCCCTCGAACATGTCTAATGCCATTGAAACAGTGCAATTGGGAGGCACTACACAGGGAGCGTGGAAAGGTTAGGGATGGGCCATCTTCAGCTCCTCTGTGGGCTCCTTCCTCCTAGTTCATCTCCCAACAGCTGAGATTCTGTGGGTTGTTATCTTTCTCTTCTCGTATAATGCTTCCATCTAGTTCCGTTTTCCCCTCCCCCGTGCCATTAGCAGCTATCTTAATGGTTAGGCTTTGGCCCAGTGCTATCATAAGGGCTCCTGGTGTGATGACCCTCGAGTTAAGGGCCTGACAGACACAGGCCTCATGGGCAGTTAAACCTTGTCTATCTGTTGTCTTTCTCCTGTTGTTATCTATGACACTAAGCTAAGTTAGTGAATATTTGAGGCCCTAGGTTTTGTGGCTCCTTAGTGGACCCTTGTTCCTGGGACCAGTGCCTTCCATTTAGTGGTTGTGGGTCTGAGGTCCTTTAAGTCTGTTTTTTTTAATCTGCAAAATTGGGTTGCTGTGATAATAAAGTATGAAATCTATTCAGATAGAGCTCTTAGGTCAGTCTGTGTAAAGGCTTGGTCATAATGCACTTGAGCAATTTTATTGCTGTTTGAAGGGTAGAATAGGTTCCAAGGTTTAGAATCTTAAACTGAATATGTGATGTGGTGAAAGATATCTTTCTCCTTGATTTGTGAATGTCTTTGTACGATAAGTCTTGCACGGTTCTGTCAGTCAGCATTTCCATTGCTGGTAAAAGAATGCCTGACAAGTGCAACTAGAGGGAGACAAGGTTTATTTTGGCTCACGGTCCCAGAGGTTGTAGTTCATGGTCAGCTGCTCCAAGGTGGAGATGGTGACGGCAGAGCAATGAAGCGCATCCCACAGAAGGCAGGAGCCCGAGGGGGAGGGCCGTGGGGAGTCCGTTCCTCTGTGACATACCCCCTTCCGCCAGGCCCTGCCTGGTAACAGCACTCACTGGTCAGCTCTGCAGTGAATTAATCCACTAGTGATTTTATTTTATTTTATTTTTTTGTGGCACTGGGGATTGAACTCAGGACCTGGGGCTTGCCAGGCAGGTGCTTATACCCTTGAGGTACCTCCCCAGGCCACCACTAGTGATTTAACACTGCACCATCCAGTCACCTTCCAGAGGCCTCACCATTGAAAACATGAGCCTTTTGGGGGACATTTTTTTTTTTTTTTGTATTTAATTTTTTTTTTTCTTTTGTATTTGGTATTGAACCTAAGGGCTTTGCAAAGAAACCCCTTGCCCATTTCTAATTAAAAAGATTTTTTTTTTTTTTTAAATTGAGATATGCCCAGCATGGTGGCGCATACCCGTAATCTCAGCATTCTGGAGGCTGAAGTAGGATTACTGCGAGTTTGAGTCCATTCTGGACTAGAGTGAGTTCAAGGCCGGCCTGAACTACATAGCGAGACCTTGTCTCAAAAACACAAAAACAAAAAATAACATTTCAAGACAGGGTCACACTAAATTGCTAACTTGTATAATCTAGGCTTGAACTTGGGATCTTTTTGTCTCAGCCTCCAGGAGTGCTGGGATTCTGAGCATGTACCGCATACCTGGTGATCTTGAACTTGCTATGTAGCCTAACCTGGCCTCAAAATGACACTTTCCTTATCCAGGCCTCTGAAGTGCAGGGATTAAAGATGTGTGCCACCACACCTAGTGACAAACTGCCTTTCTGGTAATAATTGAATTATTCAAGATGAGATTGTTTGGAAGATCTTGGAGTTGTGGCCGTTATGGATGAAAGTTAACTATGAAAACATGTAAGTCATTGGAAATAGGAATATGTAGGAAGTGGTGTTTTTGTTTTTACTGTACTAATTTCACCTAGTGTCATGGACTTAAATATATTGTCAATGCTATTGACTTTAAATTCTTAATTCTAGCCCCTAGCCACCACTGAACTCTAGAACTCACGCATGGGGCTCCCTTGTCATCACTGTTTAACTGTAAAGAGGCTCCTGTAATTCAGTATCATTATTATGTCCTTTGCTTCACACTCCTCAGTCTAAACTTACCTCCTCAGACCCAGAAATGGCACCTCCATCCTCGCAGCGCCCCCAGCCCGTGGCCGGGCTTGTGGCTTTCCCCCATCTCCTTCCCGTCTTTCAGCAGCAGCTTCTATGTCTGCCTTCGGAACAGATCCCAAATGCAGTCATATTTTCTGTGCTGCTGCTGACACCAGTGTGGTCACTGTCAGTTCCTGCCTGGTTGTCGCAGCAGCCTCCTAATGCCTCCACCTTGCCTGCCTTTCTCAGAAAGTTCCTTAGGGGAGAAACTCCAAGTCCTTAGCCCAACCTCCAGGGCCACCCTGGTTAGGTCTCCTGGGTCTGCCTCCCTGACTATCACCTGCTGCTTTTTCTGGTTGGCCTCAGGATGCCTTGTGCCCGTCCCTACCCCTGCCATCTGCCCAATCCTTAGGCTTTTCCAGCTCATCTTTCTGAAAACGTTGCTTCCTTTGATAGCTTCATGACTTCAGGCTTTATTAAAATGTTACGTTTTCAGTACGGCCTTTTCAGGCAATCCTGTTTCTGTCATCTCTTATCCTCTTGTGCATTTTGTATGCTCCTTTCTAACACTTCCATCTCTTATCACTGTCTTATACTATATATATATATATATATATATTTTTTTTTTTTTTTTGTCTTTTTGAGAGGTTCTCACCATGCAGCTAAGGCTGGCTTTGAGCTCACTCTATACCTCAGGCTGGTCTCAAACTTGCAATAATCCTCCTGCGTCTGCCTCCCAAGTGCTGGGATCACAGGTGTGCACCACCACGACTGGCCCTACACATAATTCTTATTCGTCTTTATTGTCTGTCTTTAACACCAGAATGTAAATTCTATAAATGTAAAGGTTTTTGTTCACTGCCATATTCTTGGCATTTAAAACAATGCTAAGCATATTTTTGAATGAGTGAATGAATTTAATTAAACAAATGTGCATTCTCCCAGCATTCCTTCTGATCCGGCGCGATGGGAGACACCGGGGGCTTGGGACAGTAATATCGGGTATGGTATGGTTTCTGCCTTGCAGATGCCCGAGAGCAGGGCACGTGGGTGAGCAGAACAGCGTGGGGAGCAGGCAAGTGAAATCCTTTAGCAAACCTTGATTGAAAGAATTGAGCAAGAAGGGGGAAAGAAATGAATATTGTACTTTATAAAAGTCTGTGAGATACAGATATCCTTAGAACGCACTGTTTTTTCCACGAGACAGTCTGTATCAAGTGGAAGAATCTCTCTCAAGTCTGGAGTTTCTAAAAATAGAAACTGTATCCTCTCAGTGCCAGGGGCTGTACAAGGTGCAAGGGTGGGGACATACGCAACAGGGCAACTTGTCCTCTTTGCAGAGTTATGTTTTCATCCAGGTGTTAAATACAAAGCCCTTTGTGTTGGCACTGACAAGAAATGCAGTGTCGAGGCCCAGCACCTGCGCTCACGGCTTGTGGCAGATGACCCGGGGTTCATTTAGGTTAAGAGAACGCAGAGCAGGCCTGTGGTATTTTACATAAATAAAAGCTACTCTTGGCAAAACATATTTCTCTCCAAGTTCCTCTGGGTGTATATGGGCTTGTTAAGTAATTACAATCTATTATAATGCTAATCAGCGGGCTGCACCTGTTTGAAATTTAGTTTTCTGGCAAAAACCACTTGAAGTGGCCAAAAGTCTGTGCTGAGGAAAGTGAGAAGCCAGGAAGTACTGCTGTTATTGCAGCTCACCAACATCTGAATTTTAAAATTGCAGCTCCAGAGGGTAGATGATTGGACTCCCTAATCTTGTGCTGGGAGGAAGGGGAAAGTGAGCCATCCTCAGCGCCAGAGGCTCCACTTCCTGCTGTCCTCCCAGGCTGGCCTCTCACCTTCAAGCCTGCTCCAGGGGGCTTCATGAAAAGTCACCTTTCTGTGCCAGCCAGGAGAGTACCCTGAGCTCCTGAACTCAGGAGTCAGATAAGACTGAAAAGGCGGCCAAACTCAAGAAGAGGTTGGAGAAGTCACGTTGGACCCATGTATGACGAATTATTGGGGAAAAATAGGCTTTGCCTTTGCCTAGGTCCTTGTGGAGTGAACTTGGGTTTCCTCGGGGTAGCATCTCACCCTGGGCAGGTGTGAGCCTCCTAGGAGCTGGAAGAGCCTCCGCCTCTGCTCCAGGCTCTGCAGTGAGACTCTGAGCTGCCTGGCGAGGCCCTGGAACCCGCTCCACACGCGCTGGGGGAGTGAAAGGCTGCCTCTCCAGGTCTGTCTTGCGCAAAGTCAGATAGGCAGCGTTCTGTCATCTAACTTAGATTGAACTCTTAAGAGTTTGTCATCTGGTATGGAGGGACAATGCTGGCCTCACCCAAGATTCTAAGCCCTGGATGGAGTGGTGGCTTCATTCATGGGCTGGCTGTCCTTTTGCCCAGTCAGCAAATACTTATCAAATACCTTCAATGCCAGCCATCGTGTCATGTAGGGGACCCTAGTTTTGCAGGAGACATGACATCAATCAAGGAGCAATTTAAATATGCCAGTGTCTAAAGTTAGAGCTAAGAAGAGCTCAGCATTTTTTTTTTTTTTTTTTTTTTTTAAAGTCTGGAGATGCTTAGATCTGGCTGGCTTGGCTAAGACTGTTTTCTTTCCTAGGAAATTTGTCGAGTGGGGAGTTGGGTGGCTTCTATCAGTCTGTGGTATTGAGTTCAGAATTCATACCTGTGAAAATAAGGAGTTAGTGTGGTCCAGATGCTCTCTGAGGCCCCTGCTAACAGTGATCTGGGTTAAGCTCCGCACCTTGCATTTGGGCCTTGACTGTGCTGAGTTTGACATTTGATGGCATTTTGTCTCTCGTTTTCTCTGAAGCTGTATCATTGCTGGTTTTCTGCCTCCTCTACCCCCTTCTGCGTTGTTGTAATCAAGCCCACAAAGCTATTTTCCATAGTTTGCTTCTTTACCTTGTGTTCAAGGCCCACAAAAAATAGGTTTATTTTTATATTTATTTATTTTGGTCTTTTTGAGACAAGGTTTCGCTTTGCAGTTCAGGCTGGTCTTGAATTTACTTTTGTAGCCCAGGCTGGCCTCAGATCTTCCTGCCTCAGCCTCCCGAGTGCTGGGATTACAGATGTGCACCAACACGCCTGGCGAGTTTATGTGTCAATGAGCAGTTGAAGAAAGAAGAGAAACTTGCGTGCAACAAGCGCGGGAGCAGGCAGGCAGAGTGTCCAGGGTGCCAGGTCTCTAGTCCTGCCTTTTGCACTGATGGTTATTTGGCTGTTTGAGGAATCCGAGGGAACCAGGCCACCACCCAGCGTGGAGCACGTAACCAATCAGTGTTTGCCACGCCTTTCTCGGCAGGGGCCGTGCGTGTTCTCAGGAGTCTGTGATCAGAGTGGGTGAGAAGCGTTACGGAGTCAGACCCCTGCTGGTACGCTGGACGCTTTGCTGAGGTCCCCAGTGAAGTACGTTGTGCACCTCTGTGTTTCTGACACTTTTCATCGGAGACACTTGTTTGTGAAACATCAAGAGCTAATGCTTTGTGGACATATTTTGAAAACAGCATAATTAAATGAAAGAATAAATATTCTTTCCTTAAATGGGCCACTTGGGAAAATCTAGATCAGCACCCCCTTATGAAATTGTGAATTTGAAGAACTGTGGGAATTGAAAGGAGACAGGGATTCATTTTGCTCCTGCTACTTGGCAGGGGCTTTTTGAGAAGAGCTTGAGCCAGGCCTTGAAGAAATGCAGTCTAAGGAAGGAGCCTCTCTGAATTGGAAAAACAATATTAAAAACATTCTGTGTGTGTGTTGTTTGGAGATAGGGTCTCATTGTGCAGTTCAGGCTGGTGTTCAACTGACTGTCGAGCCCAGGCTACCCTCGAACTCGTGATGATCCTCCTACCTCATTCTCCCAGAGCCGGGATTATAGGCATGTCCCAAGACACACACACACACA
>NDGN011327429.1:0-11207 GCA_002564285.1 Tympanoctomys barrerae
CTGCTGGTGGGAATGTAGACTGGTGCAACCATTATGGAAATCAGTGTGGAGACTCCTTAAATAGCAATTACAAAGCTATATACATTATCCTTCTATTCAATATTTAAAGCTAGATGAATGCATGCCTTTCATACATGTCTATCTTGTTCAATGTTAAATATTTTGTTAACAATTCCAATAAGTTATATTTGAAAAAGAAAGTGCCTTATTTGCTTGAATTACCTTATCCTAACACTTTAAGAGAATGCAGACTCATTTCAGAGAATCCAAATTCTCTTAGCACAATCACATATATTGATTTTTAAATTTATTTGTCCCTTTCTCAAGTTTAAAAGATCCGTTAAATAAACTGAAAGCTCTTGGTCTTTCCTCCACTTAAAATTTCTCCTATTAGCACCTTGCTTTGTTCTGACATGTTCGGTAGAATGGGGGTATCAATAACCTTTACCCTCACCCTAACCTAGAATTAACTAAAGTCTATAGTTTTGATTGTTTCCCCTCTTTGAGGTGCACAATCCCAAGGGATTCTCCAAATGCATAAAGTCATGTGCACACATTGACACTGTCATACAAGTATGTTAGTCGCACTGTCCTGTAAGTCTTGTGTGTTCCACTCGTTTGCTATTCCCTCCACTCCTCCCCAACCCTTGGGCAACCATTGAGCTTTTCAACTCTAAAGCTTTTCCATAGTGTCTTATTATTGCAGTCAAACAGAAAGCAGTTCCTTCTGACTGGCTTCTTTATTTAGCAATGTATATTTAAGGTTCTTCCACGTCTTTTTCTAATTGAATAGCTCATTTATTTTTAATGACTAACTTTTATTCACTTGTATACATTTATACCACAGTATATTTATCCAAGCACAAGATTCACTGCTTCCCAGTTTTGGCAATTATGAATAGAGCTGTTATAAATATTTGTGTTCAGGTGAATATTCGTTGTCAGCTCATTTGGGGAAAAACCAGGCAACATATTTGTTGGCTCATCTCTGAAGACTTTAGATCCTTACAAATAATATAATTTTGTTTGAGAAATTTTCTTGGAAAATTAAAGAAAATATTATTTTAGAATAAAATGCATATAGTCTGAGTAAACAGTTTTCACATAGCAGAGCAAATTAGATTTCAAATTAAATATAATTCCTATAAAATGTCTGTTTTCAATAATAAAGATGTGATCTAGTCTGATTTTAGTTATTTCCATCAAAACTCATCCTTTACTTTGTTACTTATAACAATGAGAACTGAAGTTTCCAAATTCTGATAAAATTCATCATTTGATCAATAATTTTTATATTTAATTAGTACTGTCTTTAATACATTTTCCTTATTTAATAGTATTTTTAAAATTTAATAGTTCTTATTGATATTATGATTTCAAATGTTGGTTAAACTCTTGTATCTGGATATATTTTTTAGTTTTTTTGATATTAAATAATCTAAAATAAGGGGCAATGTTTTATCTGGCTATCTTAAATTACTAAAAACATGTATGACAAAGGACTACAATTTAAAATACTTTTCTTATAATAGTAGTTTTGTAAATTTATAGACATGTTTTCACAGCAAAATTGTAATGAACTGTTATCAGAAATGTTCAATGTGTGTTGTTAGTTTTATAACTTGATATATAGTTGTAAAAATTGTTTTCAATTATTTTATTTATCTAATTGGTCTAGTGGACTTATGAGTTAAACATTACACATATTTCAAAATGTTGACATATGATAAACTAAAAACTGCAAAAAAAGTTTAGGCAATAAATTGAGTTAAATTTGCAAATAATAAAAGTTATAATTAGCCATGAAAAATATTAACAAGCTCAGATTTTCAGATAAAAAAATAAAAATGATAATTGCATCCCATGGATTAAATGTTTGTTTCCATATTCCAAATACTAATGTTTATTTTCTTCCTTGGTAGCTGTTGTTGTTGATGATGTAAGTACAAATTTATAACCTTTATATGTCCGTTTGGTGTTTATGTGAATTACAACAGCTGCAAATTTGCAGCATTTAGCATAATCCAATTTAACCAAAATAATATTTAATAAAAAACAAAATATCTGAATAAAGAGTCAAAAAGTTTATTAGTCAAAGGAAACTGCTTTACATCTGCTACTCCAATCTATTCTAAGTATAAAGATCATTGGATCATAAAGAGGAAACTAGTATCTCTAAAAAGGTAGAAGAGTATGATATGAAAATATGTTTGTAAGACAACCAAGGTAAAAGGGTAAGATTTTTCTCTATGTAATGAAAATAAGAGCTAATAGTTTGCATGGTTATTTGTTTGTTTGTTTGTTTGCTGTTTGGTATTGTTTATTTTGTTTTTTAACCAGTGATTGAACTCAGAACCTTGCGCTTGTCAGGCAGGTACTTATTACTGCTGAGCTATCTGCCCAAGCCAAACAGCTAATAGTTTGAAAAGTTACCATGTAAAAGCTGTTGTTCTTGGAGTTTCATGTGCATTTTGTTCATAATCAGAGAAATGCTATGTGGAAGGTAAAGACATTTACAACATTTACATCATTTGTATCTGAAACTGGGGCAGAAAGACTCAGCAACTTTCCTGAGGTCACTGAATTAGTCAATGGAATAACCATAAGGTAACCCAAGAAAGCCAACTCCAAGGGTGTTGAATTTCTCCACAATATGCTACATTATGTTGTCTGCATTTATTTTCTATAATCTGTGTCTTATACTGTAGATTATCTTGCATCCTATAATGTGTATCTTACACTCTGTGTCATCAAGTAGTAAGATACCATTGAAAGTAGAAGGCATAATGAGTGGTTTATTGTGAATGCAATGCTAGTCTCCTATCTCTCTCCTGTATTTAATCTGTATTCAAGTGCCTAATCCCATTTTGGTGAAAGTTATAGCTAACAACTGGGTATGATTTGGGGATAGATACATTTTGGATAGAAAAACAGAAGCCTGAGTAGGATTTTTAGTAAGCAGAGGTAGAGAGGTGGAGACAGTAATTTTTAAATGAAGTACATATCATATAACTTTTGAAAAGAGCCCAGTTCTGCATCCTGCCTTCATGTACTAATAAAAATACTGAACCAATGTTGAATGCAATCATAGACAGAAGCCTTTATTGTGTATGTTAAGAGGTCGAGTAGCATTCTGAGCATAGCTCTATTGCAGTGTGCAGAAAATCATGCGCTATCCTACTGAAGAATAAAAAACTTGGGTGGTCGTTGATGGTGGGTCTTTCGGAGAGGGAAAGTAGATACAGGTGAAGACATCTTCCAAATCAGGGATCGTAAGCTCAAGCAGAAGCATGTGGAATGGTGTCTTTTGTTTCATAGCTTCAATGAGAAATTGGGATTTGACAAGCTAAATTTGAAAGGAGAGACTAGTACCAGAATTTAAGGAACTCACAGTTCAATTTATAGCTAGAATTATAGAAAGAACCAAGGATGTTATAAAGCAAGGAATTAAGATATTCACACCTGTTTTAGCAGCATAATTGCTACTTGAAACATGTCTGTACTGGAGGGCTCTACATGATCGGAGAGTAATTTGGAGACAACTGGGTACCTACAAAAGATAAAGAATTCTTAGATGAATTCAGTCACTGTGCAGGATACTGGGTTTGGGAGCAGAATGAGTGAGAAATTGTTTTCTAATGAGATAGATTGAATGGAGGTCTTATCCTGCTATATTTAACCTACAGTTATGATTATGCAAAGGTGTTATTATTCTCCATTAACCTAAACTTCCTGTTTTTATTATAAAGACTCAAACTGTAAAATGTGCAGTTCAGCTATTATGCTATTTTATAATTTATTTATGATTGCTTGTGCTAAGTTCAAAACTTATTCAAACACAAGATAAAATCATTTTACTGACTTGATGATAAAAAGAACATTATCCTAAACATTCAGTGATTGGTCCTCAAACACAAAGACACTGTTCTAATCACTTCTCAATAATTATTATAGCTGTCTGTAAGTAGAGAAAGCCATTCTCAGAGAAGCTATGGGAATTGATTAAAGTACCATACTGAGAGATCCTTCAGAACCAAGTTCCACAAATAGGCAATCTGCTCTAAATTCCATAGAAATCTAGCTGATATGTTCCCCCTGACATTCTAGTGGATTAAAATTAATGTATGAGCAACAATAATGATTCTGCTTTTACAAAGAGCTCTATATATTTTGTTGATGCTGTATTTTTGTTATCCAGCCTTGCACTGTCTTTATTGACCTCAGAAAGATGTTCAATATCTCCTTAGTAATGACTGAAGTGACATTTTATATTGATATTAGATTTAATTTTCCTTAATGCAAAACTAAATTTTTTCCTGCCTTTATCCTTCGATGTCCAACAAGAAAACTCCATTGTGAAAGAAGCCTTTAAACTTGAATATTTTGACTGATTTCAGGAAACATTACCCCTACTTACCATTTTCAGGAGCTGAAGAAAAAATACTTGGTAGTGTATACAAATTCCAGGTTTTCAATGTTAATGTTAAAATTTTAAAAAGAAGAAAATTATCTCTATTATTTTTTCTTTTCAACAGTTTTGTATGCTCAGTAAAATGACTTTGTTCTTTCATTTCCTGCAATAATTTCTCCTGAGACCTTTTCTTTCTCAAACTATTACATATGTATTTGTTCCACTGACAAATATGTATGTATTGTCAAAGTTCAACCACTTATTTAGTGACATTTTCATTTTAAGCTATCCCTACTTTCAGTTTCTGAAAGAAATTTAAGAAGTACGTTTTCAGTCTAATAGGTCAACAGTTTATGAAAAGAACAAGAAAGTACTCTGTAATTTATTTAAAAGCTGTGCAGGAAATGTCATGGTAAAGCTCAGACAATTGTTTTGTTCAAAAAGTACAATTTTGATTTATATAATAAATCTACTTCACCAACTGAACATTCATGTTAAATGCCATTAATTCTTAAATAACTGAAAATGCTTTGATATCTTTTATTTTTATTCGAACATCACTTATTGAGAGCGAACAATGGAATAAATTTCAACATGCATTTTAAGTGGTTTAATTAAAAACTAGGGCAGTATATTCATCGGCAGTAGTGTAACTGATTTCCTAGAATTTCATTTTATATTAATGTGTTGTCTTTCTTGCCTTTTCTTTTCTCTTAAATATTTAACCCTTCTCTAACTGGACCGTCTCTTAGATTAACATTTCTAAAACTGCCTCTGTAATGTGGTAGAGGTGTGGAGGTTGGGGTGATAGGTTTTTGAACTGATGTTTGTTGAAAACAGCAACAAAATGCATGAGAAATAGATTAACTGACCTTATGGAACATTCTCCATTCCTTTTTAAATTATTTATTTATTTAAATTTATTTTATTGAGAAACCAATAGCAATGAGACAGTTTCACAACTGATTAGTAGGACAGTTTCAATAATTAGTACATTGTATATTATTGTCTTCGTAGTGGTTATTCATAGTATAAGATGCAGACATGATATCCTGTCCAAACACTATTGGTACAAATCTTTCTTCTCATTGAATTAAGAGAAACTAGCTATATGCCTATTCTATTCCTTTTAAACCAGCATGTAAATCTATGTTTGAAAGAGCATGTCTACAAGTAAAATACAGCAGTAAGCAAACAATGGAATTTCAATTCTGGCTATCCCATACAATAAAGTAATAATATTCCCTATTACATATCTTAGTTTACCTTACAATTTACTAAACATTTAATATAAGTAGACAATAATTAAAAACATTCAATAAATTTTAAAGTATGATAAAATGCTGTGAATGTTTATTTAAAAACATTGTAGCAAAAAACAAAAGCAGAAAATATTACCATGCATCCTACTCCAAATAGCCATCGCTTTTTTTTTTTTTTTAATTTAGTGCAGGGTCTACAGGGTCTCACTACATAGATCTGATTCATAGTGATCTGCCTGTGTTCAGCCTCCCAAGTGCTGGGATTACAGGTGCACGCCATCACGCCCAGTCTCAGTGCTTGTCTCAGAGCACCCTGGGGGGCGGGGCTGGCACGGCACCCCAGGGATGGAACCCAGCCACTGCGCTCTGCTAAGCAGGGTCTTTACTCTGCTGAGCTATCTGGGGGGCCCTCATCCCTCCTTCTGAAAACACACCCCATTCTTCTTGCCACTTTTGAGGCATTTCTGAAAGTTCTGCTTTGTGTATTTAGTTTTGCATGACAGCTGCCTTTATGTTCTGAATTGAATTAAAACATTTACGTTTGATAGACTTTCTGACTTTGAGAAAGAGCCGGAGGTCGCATGGTGCTAGATCGGTGAAGGAAGTAGATAAGAATGCACCATAATATTTTTTTGGTTCTTGTCTTTATTATTAGATGGCACTCAGAGCAATATTCCCCACATTGTTTATCACTCCTTTTAGAGTCTCTCATGAGAGGACTTCTAGAACTGCTTCAGAAAGTAATAAGACTGAGATAAGTAAGTTTGAAGCAAAAGGGTATACTTTGAGGGAAATTAATTGTAATATGTTTTTAACTGTAATAAAGTTGATTGTTAATTTAAAGATTTTACTGTGCAGTTTGGTATTCTCAGTAATCTGAAGAAGTTTCTAAATGACAATGAGACTCTACCAAAACCTGTTCTCTTTCTCTTAGGACACAGGGTCAACTAAGCTCCCTGGTAATAAGGTTCACAGCTCTCCACGTATCACTTATGGACAGGAAACAGGACTTTATGAGACTTCACAGATGTCAGTGCCCAGGGAGGGAGGGTAGTGTGATGGATACAATGTCAAGTGGTCTGACAAAACTAAAAGGCAAATATGAGCTCTTGTTTTCAAAGGACCAGAAAACCGTGGAAGACATGAGGGTGCAAAGTGCAAAGGCTAGGTAGAATTTGGTGAAATTATCTCTGTAACCTGTAAAAGTTAGAGGGACCAATTATGAATCATTTTACAATTTCGCATCACAAATATTGACAGAGTAAAGGCACTCTCTAAATGAAAACTGTTTCTATTTTTAAAGAAGGTTCTTCAACCTTCTTTACCTTTTTGGTAAATTATGATTAAGCATTTAGAGTGCATGGTGCTGGTACAGTGAAGGACATTAGCATCTGCATTAAAACATCAGCTATACTCTCTTTTATGGAAAATATAACACCTTACAGTAGGTACACTACATTCTGGAGATATTCTGAAAATATTCAGAAATGACTTAGCGACCTGGAAAATGCTATTAAGAATAGAACATTAGGATTTTATAATTAGAAATAAAATATGAAGCTCTTTATTATTCTATGCCTGTGGTTCACCTAACAGTATATTGTGGAAGGAAAAAAAAAAGAGAAACAATTAGAGAAGCTAAGGAATAGATTTTTCCTGGAGGATCAGCACCATATGTTCAGAAACAATCAATCTGAAAATGTTTTGTTATTTTCCTACTTTGTAGCTTATTTATGGATTTTTTTTGGATGCTGAAATAAACTTACTCTTGCTAAGAGAATATTGGTTAATAAAATATTGGTGAAATGAAGTGGCTTTTTCTTGCTATGACAGAGTATCAGATTAATAATGGTAATACATCCTTTAAATACTTGAGAATTAAAGTTGCAAAACCAGATACAATAGCAAATGGTTTTGGGAAACATATCATATTTTTGTAATTAAAATTTTGCTTATAGGTTTGTATGTCACATAGCTTCTTTATGGAACAACACTTTTTGAAAGATTTTTTACTGTGAACTTAACAAATTATGTATGTTCTCAGTAGTTCAATTCTTCTGAAAATACAGGCTTTCCTCTTATAAGTCTTTCAACAATTCACCAAGTTTTCCTCCCACTTCCTACACTAGCTGCTTTGAAAATTTTCTTTACACTCTGACCTTTACAAGAGCACCAATTCAAAGCTTTAAATACCGAATGTCAGAATACTTTCCTAGAGGCATAAGGAGCTCAATCATAGCATAGTTATTACACAGCTCACATACCTTTATATAGTTTCTGCTCTAGGAAATAAAAGGTTAAACACACTTTTCATATGGCAAAAGGCAAACAGTGACAAATGGAAGGGCATGTTTCTTAACCTCTTTTTATTATCTTTAATGTTAAGAAACACTGTGAATAAAATATTTTAAATGGAAGTTTTGTTCAAAAGATTCTGTCTGACCGTCATGACATCTATGTCCCAGTAGCACAGAAACAAATTTGGAAGTCATTATAACAGGTAAGACCAGCACAATACAATCTTAATTGCACAGTATTTTGAGGTAGAAGATAAATGGAAATTTCAGCTAATGTATTCAATATTAATGAATGAACAAATTGTTAAGAATGTGTGATATATTCCTATGGCATATATTAAAGGTACTTACATATTTAAATTCTATTTTTAATCTATAGTAAATGAATTCTTTCTACACTGACAACTTCCAACTGTAAAACAATTATTTTTGGGAATCAAACACTTCATTATCAAAGTAAAAAATTATAGATATATAGGGTTTTATTATTTTATTGGTTTTTGTTGTTTTGTTTGCCTACATTTTAATGGAAATCTTTCTACAGAGAAATGTTGATTTTATGGTGCAATAGTTTTTTTTTATGTCGGGAGAATGTAATAATGCTATTAAGCTTTAGGGAATCAGGTTGGAGAACAGTGTTGTATAATTCAAGGTGATACAGAATAAGATGTGGATAAAATAGATAATTAATTTACACTTCAATTATTAAAGTATCCTTAAGGCTGAGAAGTGAAGGACAGAAATTGACTAGTTTGTTGAAATAAGAGACATTTAAAGAAATGCATGACAAAAATACATTTTTAAAAAGGCAACAGAGGGGCCGGGGAGATAGCTCAATAGAATAAGTGGTTGCCTGGCAAGCGCAAGGGCCTGAGTTCAATCCCCAGTTCCATGAAATAAATAAATAAATAAATAAACAAATAAATAAATAAATAAATAAATAAATAAATGGCAGCAGAGCAGTCTAAGTATCAGAAAGCTCCATTCTCTCAAGTGAGAATGTCAGATGTGTGTGGGACTTTAGAGCTAAAGCTGTGCTGATACTTCGCAATGCTTTACTGCACCATACATATTTCATTATGCCTAAGGTACTAGATTTCAAAACAGTACAGTTGAAAAAGGATAGTATACTTCATCAATAACTTTTATCTTGATTATCTATTTGCATGATCTTTTGAATATTTAAAATGTTTCTGCTTACCTCTTACCTTTATAAATGTGCCACTAAAACATCAAATTACATGTGTGGCTCACAGCATTATTGTTCCTCAAATATGATCATAGTGTCCTGAAAACTCATTACTATGCTGTAATTTGAATTTCTCAATTGATTAAGTATTGTGACCCGAGCTCTCCAGCAATGACTGTTAACTTCAGAGGTTTCAGAATGCTGCTTTAAGGAGAAAAACACATTCTTGTGCTATAAATAATTCACAACTCTCTTTCTTTAAGAAGGCCATGGCTAAGTTATTTTAGAGATGTTCATTTCAAAATTTTAACATTTGCATGAAGGAATGTGATGCTTTTGAGGTTCTTTGAGTTATTTATTTCAGGAATAAAAAGAATCTGGAGATTGGTCTTAAAACATTTAGAACTGTTTTATAGTCGTAACCTTCTCTTCAAAATGAAATATTTTAATATGAAAAAGAATGCATTGAATTTCTTAAGCTTCAACTTGAAAACTTGCACATGAAATTTTATGAATGAAACAATTTGTGACCATTTTAGTTTTCATGGGAGGGTCTATAATCACAATCTGTGTTTTGCCTGAGCACTCTGAAAATACTGCCACTTAATATTAAAGATATCTCATGTATAACATATTTATATAGTATAAAATCTTCTCTGTGTCGTTGATTTACATTATTAATTGGACTACAAAAATATAAGGAAATGTGAAAAAATAGTAAAACAGAATCCTTCCAGAACTGTCTTTGTTTTAAAATCAGATTTATAAAAACCAAATATAATTTTGCAAATATACTAAAATATTTTCAGGGTTTTTAATCTGTGTCCAAAATCAATTTGAAATAAAAAGAAAGCTGTTTCCATAGGCATATTTCCAAATTTTTCAGTAGAAAAGTATTATGCTTTGTCCTTTTTTTTAGTAATTAATAAACACATTTCTTGATTGTGAAACTTTTAATTAATTTTACTAATTTTAGTGGACTAGACATAAAATTTAGTCCATAAAATAATAATTCAAAATACAATTTACTTCATAAGTTTTATCTCTTAAGAATCAAATAAAAGTTCTACTTGCCAGGCCAGCCCCGCCCCTGGGAGCACTGAGCCTGTGACACAGTCCTGGTGTGGTGGTACACACCTATAATCCCAGCACTGGGGAGGCTGAAAAAAGGAGGATCACGAGTCTGAGCTGCATAGTGAGCCCTGTACCAAATACATAAAAATTAAAGGAAAAATCAAATGTGAGATTTTATAAAATTTTAGTAGGTTAAATCAATCGACACAAAGGCTTTTATTTTATAAGTGGAATACCTACATGTTTGGCATATGGGACTACAATATATTCATTTATCATCTGGCTAAAATATAACTGTAATATTATCTATAGGTAACATGCAGAAAAAGAATAACCAAAGACAGAAAAAGAACAAAATCACTTTTATTTTAAGATTCAGAAAGAATATATAGAAAGATTTTTATTTGAGCTAGCCATCAAGATTCTAGCAGGGGAACCTAATGCAAATCACAGTTTCTTTTTTCCCCATGACCCATTTATCTACTTTTATCTTTTTAATTGGTACAAAATGCTAATTGGGATCATATTTACAGTTTTGCATATTCTTTATGCTGTCGTAGAAAAAAGAAACACTGTGCTTTTCTTTCTTGAAATCATTGCACTTTGGCCATACATCTTATATTTCTGGAAGCACCCAAGAATGCAATGTAAATAGCAAAATCCCACATGAAACTTTCTCAGATTAATCACATGTGCCCACTGTCATGAATTGAAGAACTTGGTTTCAAAAAACTGGAAGAATAATTTGATATTAAATGATATGCTCTGATCTTTATAGCTTTAATAGTAGTAAAGGATCATTTTTGAAAAGAGAATCCAATCTTCAATTTTTTTCTTTTGCACTTTTCCAAAATAACTGTTACATTTCTTGTTGTATACATTTTGTATTATCTTGATCTTAACCATCCACCAGAAAAATGAAAATATATAAAATATTTGTATATAATGTATAAAAATGAAATATATAAAATAAA
>NDGN011327439.1:0-17172 GCA_002564285.1 Tympanoctomys barrerae
TCCCCACCCCATGACTGCATGAGGCTTTGGGGGGACAACTAGACACAAACCATAACACCTTCTGTCTAGGAACTGGAGCAACCTGCTAAACTTCCTTCGTCCTCTGTTTGCTTATGTGTATAGTCTCTAAATAGAACTTTTTATCTCACTGGCCATTTTAAGAATTAAATGAAATGACTTATGCAAATAATATCTTACCAAATGGGAATTTTGCTCTGTTGATTCTTTAACAGTCAGATGGAAGCTCTTCCCTACCCCCGTCAGCATGCACGTCCTTCAGAGCACACTCGTCGCTAGCTCTGCCTGGAACAGCCCCCGAGACCGCAAGGCCAGACGCGCTGCCCAGGCGCTTCAGCTGTTACCCGGTTCTCACAGAATCTGCTTTCAGTTCTGTTAAAATAACTTAGAAAGGGAAGGTGTTTACTCTCTACAGCTAATGAGATGAAATAGGATTTTATGTTTTATGTTTTACAAACCTGAAGATCCAGTGTTGTTCATTTCCAGCGCTGGCTTTCTTGGTCCCAGGACCAGATGGCCTCTTGAGGACAGTCACAAGACTGGATTTGATGAAAAGGAAAAAAAAAAAGGAAAAACCCAAGGCTTTCAGCAAAAGACCTCAGGATTCCATGTGACGTGGGACTCTGTGTGCTTTCATCCTTAGTAGGCCTATAAAGTAGCCTGGAAACGAAGTAAGAACAGTGCTGTGCGGCCAGCCCTGACCCCGTGTGGTACCCTGCTCGGCAGTCTTTCTGCAGGTTCTGTGTCTGATGCCCCAGAAAGCAGCAATGCGGTGCAATTCTGATGCATTTTGTAGCAGCAACCAGTCTGTGGACTCAGAAAAACCCCTTGACCAAGGGCAGAACTGTGAACCCACATTTTATGGGAGAATAGGTCCTGAACTCAGAGGAGGGCAGCAGGGCAACCAGGCAAAGAGGAGGCTTGAGGAGGAGAGAGGCGATGGGGGGAGGAAAGCGGAAGCCCCCACAGGCTCTTCTGCTCTGCACTTCACGCTCTCTGGCACTCTCAGTCGTGGCTCCAATCTTACGTGGTCATCCCCATGTGGCGGGATACGCAGGCGACATGTCACGTGGTGGAAGCATGTCCCTGGTCGCTTGCTAGAGTGGAACTTGGGCTTCCTGGCCTCACAGCTAACACCATGGTGGAGTCCCAGGAAGGGCACAGTGACTAGATGAACTTGCGATTCGTCCCTTTCTGTGAGCAAACACGCCAGCAGCATTTGGGTTAATGAACTGTGCCTTTTAATAAATGGTTTTATCTTGCCAGAGTGGTACTAAATTGTCAGGATTTTAAATTAACTTAATAGTTTCGTGAATGGTACTTCTTCACTGGTTACTCCAAAAGGAGTGCAGCCCCCAGCCAGGGCTTCTTATTGAATTATGCAACAGTTAGTTATTTCATTTGGGTTTAAGGGGAAATGTTTAGGATTAATGTGCAATGCCTCAGCGCCCCCCTTAATGGGCATTTCCAGGCCTACCCTAAACTAAAAGCCAGTTATTAATCACAGGGTCACTCTGTTCTGCAGGCCTCGGAAGGAGCCGGCCCACACCGGCAACGGCCACGAGGCACGTGCAGTCACACTTCCCTGCCGAAAGAGGGAGACAGAATTCCCTATTCATTTTCAGAAAGTGACTCCCTGAGACGGCCAACTCTTTCTCCTTGTAAGATGCTCACCATACATGTGAGAAAGTGCTGTTGTATGGGAGAGCTGTGACACTCCCAGACTTTGGAGGAAGAAAGAAAATTAATTCTGTAGAAGAAATATAGCTTGGGTGAACCTTCAGGAAGGTGATGCCACTCGGGCAGGGACTTGAAGAATCCCTAATATCTGTTTGCCTGAAGATATGAAGATTAACTCAGGTAGAATTTTAGTGCTTCCCTGTCAGGTAACCAGTTTAGAGACAAAGTATTGTCACCTTCAGGCGCTTCCTGAAGGCTGCTATAAGTTCTTAGCAATAACGTTGTGAGGTATAAACCAGGGTTTCCCATTTCACAGAGGAGAAGAGTGGGACACAGAGATGGAATCTACTCTCGCTCCAGCCCACAGGACTCTAGGCGCTAGCTCAAGCCCGTGCTCCCTGCTGCTGTTTTTGTGTAGTCTCAAATAAACCCCTTCTGCTCCACAGATACTGCCCTACCATCGCGATTCAGCTGCACAAGTTTTGGCAGGAATTCATTCTCTCTTACCACACAAATGTTTTCCTTTTAGTGGTGGGAGTGTGGTGTGGAGGCAACTCCTCTGTGCAGAAAATTTACTTCAGTGGGATCAAACCGGTATCCCACGGGCTGGCCAAATAGCTCAGCAGATTAAAGGGCCTGCTTAGGCACACGCAGAGGCTGGGAGTTCTATTCCTGGGCCTGCCGTGCCGGCCCCACCCCGGAGAGTGGGCGTGAAGGCACGCCCATGTAATCCCAGCACCTGGGAGGCTGTAAACAGGAGGATCACTACGAGTCGGATCTATGCAGTGAGACCCTGTAGACCCTTTCCTAAATATAAAAAAGAAGAAAAAAGAAAAAACGTAATCCCAAACGTGATTTGTCCACTGTACAGTAGAAATGAGCCTTGGAAAAGAGGAAATAAATTAGCATGTCACGAGCGTCAGTGCTGTCCGGAGCTCAGGGCCAGGCAGGGGCTGCGCAGACGCAGCGGTGACCGAGGCATCAGCTGTAGTCCTCTGACTCTGTCCAGACGCGCAGAGGCGGAGCGGGGTTCCTACCATCTGAGACAGACCAGCCTCTCCGGAACCGCTGATGTCTGCAAATGGCAAGCAGGCCAGAAGGGAAGAAATGCAAACTGGGAAGCACTCGTGTCTGATGCCTTTCCAGAGGAGAAAGCAAGCCAGAGAGCAGCTGGGGGAGGTGGAGACTGGCCACTCACTGGTTTGCGCTCAGTATCCTCCCGGCTTCCCCAGGGGCTATGTCTGTGGTAGCAAAGGGTGTGAGGTGGACAGGAGGAGGAGGTTAGGTGCAGCCCTCAGGCTGCCTTCCTCAGAGTGATACAGGACTCCTACGGGAGCCGGCTGGGACCACCCTGCTGGGAGCTTCAGGTGCTTCTGCCCCTGGCAAGGACTCCACTGTGACTGAGGAGAACAGAAAACAAAACCTGGCCCTTTCAGCTTCTCCGCTGGTCCCTTGGAGAGGTACAGGGGGCCTGCTGAGTGAAGTGACCTTGAGAAGGTCAAGCAGGCCTCTGAAGTGGTGCGGCGGCACAGGGGCAGGGGGAGCGGTACAAACCACAAAGGAAATATTGTATATGAAAGCCCCAGTTTGCTTTTTTCTGGAGCAGACAAGCCACTGGCTTCATTTTGCATTCATAAAGCCTTCCTTTGGAGGCGCCTTTAAGAAGTGCTGAGGGAAGCCCGAGGAAGCTCGTTGGAGGGTCACAGGCACATCTCCTTGGGCTCTCTTTCATCTGCCTTAAAAACAAAAATTTCCTTTTCTCATCGCCTCCTCCTGTAAAACGCCTAACCTTTTGTTAACAGCAGCTTCCCAGGGCACAGAACCTCAGCAAATTAGTGCGGCAGGACAAGGGAGACGCAGGGAGGGGAGGGGACCCTGCAGACAGGAGCGGGACCCAGGAAAGGGGGAGCCGACTGCTGCTCACAGGGCAGGGAGGCACCGCCTGTGATTGTCACCGGTCGGGACTGAGCCAGGCATGGGCCTCTCAGGAGCGCGCTCCCCGGGTCGGCTCAGGTTCTGAAGGCGAGTCTGCAGAAGAAGCCAGGAAATCCCAAGCGGTGGCTTCAAGGAGAGTAGGGAGAAGCACTTTCAGTAGGTCACCTGCTTGGAGGGGAAGCTTGTGATCCCAAGCGCCAGCCTGTTTCCTTGTAACTATTTTCCTGTACTACACTATTAGCTTAGTTACTTTTCTTCTTACTAAAACAAAATAACAGGCAAAATTAATGGAGGAAACATTTACTGTAGGTCACAGTATAGGTTTCAGTTTGTAGTCAGCCAGCTCCAAGTCAGGGTGGCATGGCGGAGGAGAACAGGTTCACGCAGGCAGAAGGCCGCAAGAGCAGCAAGCTGCAAGTGACAAGCAGTGACAATAGCAACCCCCTTTCTGTCCCTCATATTCTATCAAGGTTGCCTACCCTTCAAGGTCCTCAGGCACGGGATGGGGCGCCCCAACCCAACTTCACACCGTGAATACACACCAGCGTCATACCCTGAGTTCCAGCCTCACACACACTAGATTCCGCCACCTCTGAGAGCTCCATCTGTGGTCACAGGAGGCTTGGGGGGGACACTTAGACACCTACATTCTTCAACTCTGCTGTAACTTTTTAAAAATGTGTTTGATATAGAGTCTACAGGGTCTCACTACGCAGATCGGGCTCCTAATGGGAATTCTCCTGTTTTCATCCTGGGATTATAGGCGTGCGCCACCATGCGCCACCATGCCCAGTCTCAATCACCATCTTGGCATGCCCCGGGGGCAGGGCCAGCACAGCACGCTGGGGATCAGACGTGGTCCCTGCGTCAGCCTGAACAGGTGCTTTAGCCCACTGAGCTCTCTGGCCAGCCCAACTCTACTGTAATTGATTCACATTTTCCTTACCTCTTATTATGATCTTTGCTATGACTATTTTCTAATATATGGTTCTATCTCACTTAAAAACCTTAGATGAGCCAGATGTGGTGGCACACACCTATAATCCTGTCACACCGGCAGGTTGAGGCACCGGGATTGCAATTGTGAGCCCATTCTTGTCAATTTAGGAAGACCCGATCTCAATTTAAAAAAAAAAAAATCAAAAGTACTAGAGATGTGTCTCAGGTGAAGGCCATGGGTAGAATCTTCATTACTACAACAAACAAACAAAAACACCTCATTCTCCCATTTCTGCAAAGATAGAATTCTAGGGACGGGTTCTTGTGTCCCGAGTTGTACATGCGTTGCATCCTTGCCTGCTTCCAGCCTCGTTCCTTGTGCCCTCTATTGTTCTCCTCACGGTCTGGCCACATCCTGGTAGTGGTTTCATCTGTGGGTGTCCCTTCAACCAGAGCTGCCTTCACTTGATCTTCAACCTGGAAAATCTCCTCTTTCCTGCTTCAAAACTCTGCTATCACTTTCTCCTTGTGGAGGTTTTAATAATTGTCTCCCAGAGGTCTGCATGGCAGTCCATGTGTGCTACTAATAATGTGCCTTTGAAATTGCCTTTTAATGATTTGTTTATGTGCAGGGTTTTACCTTCACAGATCTGCAAAAGCAGGGAGCATGCCTTCTCCTTTCTAGAACTATGACTGGCTCCTTGGTGGCACTGAACACATGTGAAAGCTAAAAATTTCAAAGGATACAATGAAATGAAATGAAACCTACCCCCGGTACTCAAAAGTAGGAAGGAAAGTAGAGATGGAGGTTTCTGGAGTCTCATGATTTTGTTTCATTAGGCAAGAGGGCATGGAGAGAAAAGGCCAGCTGGGTGATTCAGGTACGGAGTGCGCATGCACAGCGGGAGCTGAAAAGCCAATTAACAGCTAGGAGACTGAAGTCCACAGCCCCTGGGACTCCCGAAGTCAGGAGCAGGCGCTGTCCGTCTTCAGACATGGAGGAGGCTCCCTGTGGCCCAGGTCTTAGTTGCAGGTAGCGACATCTCTACACCCATGGTGCCAGATTTGTAGCACAGAGAGAGCAGTTGGGGCAAATCAGAGCACATGGCTGTCACTTTCTTATTCTCCTTTTCCAATTATGTGTTTGGAACAGAGCCCTGAGGACAGTTTTTCACAGCAAAGGGAACAAAACTATAAGCAGCATTTGTCTTATTTTTGTGAAATGAATGGTTGCAGAACCCTTTGCATGGCTACATCTGAAACGTGGCTGGCCCCTCTGCTCTCCAGCCGGGATTCCTGGGTTCGGGCTGGGGCATGCTGATGACACGCCCCCTCGGGGAGTGAAGGCCAGTGTAGCGGCTGCGGGCATTTGCGCTGGGCTCCTACAACGGGAATAGCGGCTTTCCCTTCTAGATGCTTAGCCCTCAGCGTCAGACCTCCACTATCCCCCTTGCTGGCTTGTGTTGACTTGGACACACCCGATAGGAAGGTGCCAGAGCCTGGAAAGCAAGGGAAGCCTTTTCTCTTTGAGTCTATGGGCACATAGGTTCACATCACAGATCAGTGGTGACAGTTCTCAGAAAGTCCAAGCCCCGATCACACGTGGATGGACGTGACAGTTCAGGTCTGTGGAAATGTTAGTGCATGAAAAGCAAGGAGAGTAGAAGAAAGGGACAGGGACAAAGGGAAGAGGAAGAGAAGAGGGAACAATCGAGGAAGGGAGGGAGAGAAAGAACAGAAGACAAAGAGAGGGGGGGGTGGAGGAAGAAGCTTGGGATGGGGTGGGGAAGGAAAGCAATGGGTTGATTGTCTGAGCTCCCTTGGGCCCAAGCATATAGCCGAGGTCCTAATATTCACCTCCAACATTTCTGTTGCCTTTATTTTCAAGTTTCAATACATAATATAAAGAAAATAGCACCCGCCTACCATCCCCACTATATCAAATTAGACACTCAGATATTTAGTGGAAGTAAGAGTTTATTAATTCCCTAAGTAATTGATAGCAATGGATTTGTTTGCTGAATGATGTAGCTTATTGACAACACTTTTATGTGATCTTCTCTCTGTGCTTATAACAAGTACAGCATTTGTGCTTAGCGTGTTGAGTTAACAAAATCTACAGAGTGGTTTTGACAGAAGAATATGTATACTAATACGATTCTTACCATAAGCTAGTCCTTCCTTGTGGACTGTGTGTGTGTGTGTGTGTGTGTGTGCGCGCGCGTGCATGCGTACACAAGCATGTGCATCTCTTAATCACTAATTATAAGGAAAGGAAGTGTCTGCCTTCCACTGATTTGTTTAAGTGCAGAACACCTACAGTAGGAGAAACACTGTCTCATCACTAGCTTCAGATTCAAGCGGAATTTTGGTCTGTCCCCGTTAGACTTCTAGACTGAAGAGTAACATCAAAGCCTGAAGCTCTCATTAAACTTTTTGCTGACTTGTGAGAAAAGCAGACAGCCTTCCGCCACTGACTCGCTGAGGTGCACCCAGACCCTCAGAGCCTTCCTTCCCTGCTTTCTGATGCCCACTGAACCCCAGAAGAGAGAGCAATGGTGCCAGAACACAACTGTTGCCACCCCGCAGCCTCCTTGAAGAAGCCACTGCTTGCAAAAAATATTGTTATCCATGTGAGCGAAGTAATTAAAATGAACTAATCATTTCCCCAAATATTTATGTATTGAAAGCAATTCCAACTGATTGCCTTTAAATGGCGCTTTATTCTGTTTCAGTAATAAACAGTCAGGAGCCTGCTCTCTGTTGCTCTCTGAGGCTCAGTCACCCACGGTGGCACTGACTCCTGAGTGACTGTGTGCTGAGCTCAAGTAGGAAGAAAACCCAACATACTGCACTGCCAAACCCACCACTCAGAGAGAGCCCCCGGGCTGCACTGGCCTTGGGCCGGGAGCCTGGCTGCCAGGGCTCTGGGAGCTGCTGCTTACTGCCCCGCGGGGGACTGAGGTCTTCTCCCTGCACTCCAGGAGCTGGTGTCAGCCCAGTGCAGCTGCCTCCCTGCCAAGGCCTGCAAGAACCAGGACTCTGATGAAATTGAGATCCATGTACCAACAGCTGAGCTGCCACACCTAGAGAATGAATGCTCGCTGCAGCATTGTCTTCTGAAGGTGCACGCGAGGCCCATGTTTTGGTGTAGGCAGTGGGCTATGTGTGGTCCAGCTGAGGGGACAGGAAGGAGAAACTGGGGGTGCGGGGAGGAGAAGAAAGAAGCTGGCGTTGTTGCTGCTGTGATGAGGCTATGAGCAGGATGGGGAGCAGGCAGGGCCCCTGGTGGTGAGCAGGTGGAGCAGGTGGCTACCCTGTGCTGAGGTGGTGCATGTGGTGAGGCGGGGACACATGTCCTTTGCCCTGCCCGAGCAGCCTTGTGACCCGGGACCAGCCCCAAACTGAATTGCAATTGTCTCCGCCTTATGTCGGAACAAATGTTGAGGTTTCATTTTGCTACTTTGTCCTTCTTGAATTCTAGGGGAAGGGTCTGAAGGCAGACAAGGGGGAAGCACAGTGGCTTGGTCCAAGGGAGTTGGGGAAGGGACAGGAAACAAATATGCCCAGAAACACCTGTGACAGTATCAGTTCATTCAGAAGTCCTGAGGGAAGAAGATAAAAAGGTGCCCGGAGCTGTGCTAGGACTTTCTTAGGGGCAGGAAGGGAGAAGGAAGATCTTATCCTTTCTCCATAGCAGGAGTGGATGGTCTACCTGCTATCTGTGCCTCTGGCCTGCTCCTTGCTGAAGGTCCTTTGCTGTGTTTCCAGGAATCAAGCCCTGAAAGGGGATCAGGATTGAAGAAAGCACCATGTAGGTCTCATGGTAGAAGCTGCTCTGTGCTGACCAGGGCAGGCACCTAAGGATACCACTTCACTTGGACAGGTGCAAGTGCAGGTGACCTTAGAAGCCAATGGGCCCCTTTGTAGGGAAAAGACTGACACCTGAGGAAGTCATTCAGACATAGCCCTCATCACCTCCTGGGTGCCAGCCCAGCCTTTGCCCAGACTCTATGATGCCCTCAGGTTCCTGACCTCTTCTGACACCCCTGTGATTTGTAATCGATGCCCTTGGAGTGCCTCAGGCATAAGCCAGAAGTGGATTCTAGCCCTGAGACTGAGAGGACCATTTGTTGATGGCAGATCCCCAGGCAGGCCTTCTGGGAAGATTTTTGAGGGCTGATGTTGGAATGGGACTGAACTGGAATTGTAGAATATGAAGAAGGCTCCTAGGCCAGGTGGTAATGTACACCTGCAAACCCAGCACTCAGGAGGCTGAAGCAGGAGAGTCATGTTAGGTTTCAGGTTAGCATGGGCTACACAGTGAGACTGTCTCAAAATACAGAAGAGGAAGAAGAAGGAGAAGGAGGAGGACAAGGGGTTAGGGAAGAAAAGGAGAAGGACAAGAGAAGGATTTGGGGGAATTTTCTAAGTGGGTGGGTTTCAAACATTTTTTTTATTTTCTGTTTTGTTTTAGTTTGTCTACTTTTATCCAGAGTACATCTTGCCACCCCAGCATATGAAGCAGGTGAGGCAGGTTTTGACCGGTTGGAGCCTCAGGGGCTCATGGCCCTCACTAAGCCCCCTCACAGCCAGGCCTTAGAGAGCTGCCTCTGGTCACTCTGTCTGAGCTGTAACCTGTTCTCCAGAGGAGGTCCTTGTAGGCCCTGGCTCCATAACTTACTTATGTCCACCTCACTGGGGGTAGAGTCATGCACCGCATCGCTGAGCACAAGCGCGATGGCTCTGCATGGTGTGTCCATATTTGCACATCTAGTAGGGATAGAACAGAGAGCGGGCCTGTGAGCGCCCGACTTTAGGACAGAGCCCATCCTCAATCAGTAGTTCAGGCCATCAACCTCATTATCTCAGGAAACCTATTAGAAATGCAATTCTAAGCTTCAAGTCCTGACCTGCAGAGTAGGAAACTACAGAGATGGGTCCGAAAGCTGAACGCTAACGAGCAGACCGGGGCTGCATGCTGAAGATCCAGGACAACAGCTGCGGCCTGAACCATGATGACTCCTGAATTTCCCCATCAATTTAGAGTTTCCTTAATGGTGTAGGGGTTAAGATTTGGGGCATTTCCTCTGGGTGTTTTAAATGAATTTATTTTGGTAGTGGGTGTAGGAAGTAGAGGAGAGAGTTAAAAATATACACGATACTCCATATCACTTATGTCACAACCAAGGTCATCATATTTAGCAAATGAAAACATATGAAGTCCACTTAAATCTGTTCTTTATATACAGAAATAAAAATATTTCAGTATAAACATACCCTAGTCTTACGTTGGGCATGCTTATACTAAAATATTACTTCTTAGAATCTGTCATTTAAATTTAACTGGGCATCATGTGTTTTATCTTGGAACCATATTTAGAAGAGATCATAAGTTTGGATTTTTCCTACTTAATCTTTTTCTCTTCCTTTCTCTATGGCCAAAGTATATATCTCAATGTGATTATTTCCCAAGCCTCTATGTTAGTGAAAAAGCAGGAAGAAGGGAAAACTGCAGTGTTGAGGTCATTGCTTTTTGCCATTTACTTCTCTTGCACACTCACAGCATTACAAGAAGTGCTGAGTAAGAGGTCAACTAACCTTGGAAAAAAACCACATGGTTGCCTGTCCTTGGCTTCCCTTACACCCCAAAACACCAGAGACTGCCTGCCCTCTAGCACTGGCTCTCAGCTACCCATTTCTCTTTACCTTGTCAGCCAATGAACATGTTGTGGTGCCAACTAAATGGCACCATCAACACCAGGAGCATGTCATCAAGGTGGAGTCCGATTGAGCAAATGGGCTTGGTCTTCAGCTTGCATTGTACATGGAGGCAGGGTCTGGCTTGGGGGAGGAGGGAAGATCATCGACTGAGGCTCAGCAGATGGTGCTCTGTATGAACCCGAACTTCCAAGAGGTTTTCAGTTGAAAAGTAGAGAAAACAGACAGATCCACAGTCTTGTTTTTGATGTGTTGCCCTTTTATACAGAATTTGAATTAGGGAGTGGGATGGGCGATTGGGAGGAATGCTGGCAGAGACATGCAAATTGAAGACCAAAATGTTTTCTCATTATAGCTCTGGTTTGATTTCTTTTGGTAGCGGAAAGAGTCAGAAAGCCTGTTTTCAAGGTTCAGTTCTATTTCTTATTGTCCGTGGGACCTTAGGTTAATCACTAATTCTTTTCTTGTATCCTATGTCCTCTCATTTATTAAGAAGGTAGTTATAGAATTAGACAACCTCTAATCTGATGGCCAATGGTTGTGTCACATTCCTCGGCGTTTGTGCATTCACACCCAGACCTCTTGAATAGCAGATTACACTCATTGATGTCCTGGAAAATTAATGACAAGAAAGATGTCAAGTGATCAGATATGACTGCTTTCATTCATGAACTCGCTCAGTGACCATCTCTGCCTTTATATTGTGCAAGCCTACCCTACGATGTGCTCCCGGCACACTTCAGTGACTTTACATCGTGGACCTTTCTAACCTAGCAAGCGGAGTCTGTCTTTGACATGGTAGACTTTTGTGACTCCAGAAATAGTTGTAGTCTATTAAAAAACTAAAGTATTTCTTAGTTGGTGGTCATAATACCTGAAAAGATAGAGAAAACAGATAGATAGGTTCACTGGTCTAACGTAAATTTGAATGCAATCTGTAGATTTCTAAGGTGGGTAGGTGACGAGTTAAATCACTAAGAGACAACAGAACAGAGAAAACAAAATCTCCCCTGTTTCCACTGAGTGCTGTTATAATACAGTAGGTACCAGGGGAGGATGGTCCATTTTTGTTTGCTATATTTTTGTTTGCTAGTGTGATGACATGTTCTCGGCACTGGTACCTCAAGTCTTTGTCAGCTGCCATGGGATGCATCTATTGTCTTGCGCATGATTCCTCTGAAGCACATCTCAATAGAAGCAAGCCCTGCTCTGAGCTCTTTGAGTGGCTACCTAGGTTCCTTCAGATTGCAATGGGTGGCATGTAAGTCATGTTACAAAATGCCTGCCATAAACAACCTAAAGGAGGAAAGGTTTATTGTAGTTCCCACATCAGAAGTTTCCACCTGTGGTCCTACAGCTCCAAGGCAGAAGCACCATGGCAGGGGATAATAGTGAAGGAAAACCATTCACTACGTAGCAGCCAAGAAACAGAAACAGGGATGGGCAGAGCAAGGGAAAGGGGTGAGGGCAACACACACCCCTCTAAAACACTGCAGCTAGTAATCTAATTCCTCCAAGGGGCTCTTACCTCTTGATGGCCTGGTAACTCATGACTAGTCCACTGATGAGACTAGCGGCCTCATGATGTAAGCATCCCTTCTAGGCCCTTCTTCCATGTGCTGCCTCACTGGGCATCAACCCCAGATAAATGAGTCTCGGGAGGGACATCTTATTTAAATCATCACACAGGGGCTTTTACAGTGGCTCAACATCCCCAAAGGTCCACAACATGCATGATTAAGTCAACAGCCATGTCTCTTACCATCTTGGAACACTTCTGTTACAAGAGGAGGGTCTAGCAGTCAGTTCTGACCTGGAGGTTGAGTTATTCAGAATTCTATATAACTCTAAAGAATCTGCAATAAAGAGCAGTTGGGCTGCTACTCCAGGCTGAAATTTTTTACTTAGAGAGAAAATAGGATGTTCATTAACTTATTTGAGGTGTTCAGTTTAGAATTTGAAATGGTGTTTGAATGTTATCAAAAAAAAAAAAAAAAAAAGGACAGAAGATAAAGCAATATAACTCTTCAAAATCTACCTGGACCATCCTAGAGGAAGAAGGGGTACAGCTCCCAAAAAGAAAGTTAACCAGTGGCTTCCTTCTGTGATCCATAACAGGTACAACTGGAGCTGTATTTCATGTTTCTTCTAATGCTCCCTTTTGCCAGTGTAAGTCTTTTGGAAAACAAACTGTCCATGGTGGAAAGTGCTCCAGGCTTTTGGCTGTCTCCTGACAGTTTGGTTACAGGTATCATTTACTGTTTTAATGAGATTTTCTCTGAGTTATTTCAGTCCGAGGGATTCAGACAAGTGGCTAAACAGGAGGTATCACAGCAGCATCAGATTTTGGAGCTGGAAGGAACTCTTGGTCTTGCCATCCCGACAGCAATCATTTTGTCTTAGGTTCATCTAGGAGGTAGCAAGTCGGGGGTGATCCTATCCAATCCTTTTTGCCACATGACTAGACTGATGGAGACCTTTAAAGGTCAACAGAGCAATTTTGAATAGAGTTTGGAACTCAGTAGGAAACTAGGACAAGAGCTGTGATTTTTCAGAGAAATTGTGGAAACCAAATGGCCTGGGATGGGCATTTTGCACGGGCAACAGACTGCTGGAACTTTAGCAACACCTGTATAGTTGCACCTGTGATGCAAGCTAGGGGTTGTGGTGTGGATCTCTATCACATGACTGGGGGTCAGATATTACTTGAAGCTAAAAGGATTGACTTTGTTTCCTGTCTCCCACTCAACCAGGCATTGGTAACAGTTCTTCAAAGATTTGACTTTGTGTGATAGAATAGCTAGAGAAGGCACACACTCCTCTGTCTGAGCTCCACCCCAGCATGCTAAAGCTCAGCAAGAAAGTGTAGAAAGGCATGGGGATTAGGTATACCATGATTGAGTTGGCCCAAAAGCCTGTTCTTCCACTCACAAGACAGATGTGATTATATCTCTGTTCGTCTCTGCAAAGCCAACTGCTTATGCCCTGGGAGGAGTCGCTGGGGAGATTAGGAGCCATATTGAAAATAGATTTCCCTGGTTAGTTTATCAATTCTCTATTCAGTACAAGAAAACAAAACATCACCAGACCTCTGTCTGACTACCTGCTGATGTGTATGTATCACATGTACACAGAGACAGGAGAAGCCTCAAAGCAGGGAGGGTCTTGCCCCCTCAAAGTCTCCCACGCATCCAAGTCATGGTTACTTCAGGAACACAGCCATTTTTTTTCCTTTCATGAGCAGGTATGAGCACTTACTATGTCAGTTGAGAGACACCCTCACGAGCCTGAGCCATATCTCCTTAGAGTTCATTGTCATCAACCTTCCCATCTTCCTATCTATTCACCAATCCATTGATTTATTCATCCTTCCTACAGATGGCCCAGTTTACCATGTATGAGGCACTGAGCTAAGGGCTACGTCTTCATTAGGGAAAGACCAGGGATTGGCTCTGACATTGGTTTACAGTCTACCGGGGAAGCCACCAGTTCTTGAAAGAACAGCTCAGTTGCTAGTGAATTATTTGCTCTATTTTCTTAATATACATGTATGAAAATCTGGTATTAAGCTCCAGTAAATGAATATGAAATTTGGTTTTTGGCAAGTACTGTGGTAATGCAGTAGATGAAGTGAGGGAAAGCAGGGCAGGGCAGGGGAGATTTCTGCAGGTAAAATGATTCCAAGAAGAGCTCTTGGAGAGGGGACATCTAAGCCAGGATGTAGGCCGCACGAATAGTAGACGCGGGAGCAGGCAGAGGAGCATCCTGGCAGAGGAGGAGCAGAAAGGGAGCCTGTGAGGCGGGCAATAGCTCAGTATGTTTCAAGGGGCTGGAAACGGCCAGTGCAGCTGGGCTGGGCGGGAGCGGAACAGTATGAAAGGGAAGGGAACAGCGGCCAGAACGAGCAGGGATTTGAGGCTATAATAAGAAGGTGGGTTTCATTGTAAGCAGGATGGCAAGACATTGAAGGGTGGGATGGATATGAAAGGATTCTTTCAGCTACTGTACCTGGATGAAACTGGAGGAGGGTGACAGCTTATGTGGAGAGGCCATTGCAGGGGGAGTTAGCTTAAGTAGAGTGAATCTAGGTCAGCTGTGATAGTGCAGCATTCTCAGAGGCTTCAGCCTGAGCCATTTGGCTCACTAATGCCACTGGTGGGCTCTCCTCAACCTCCACTTCTTTGGTGGCCAGGGCCACTGTTAGCTAGCACTTAGCGTGGCAGTGTAGTGGGCTGAATAGTGGCCCCAGCAGATGTCTCTGGAACCTAAAGACATAAGATCTTACAGGGCAAAGGGGGGGGGGGCTGGTAGGATTAAGTTACCCATCTTGAAATGAGGAGATGATCCTGGATTATTCATATGAGTACAGGCAATGCCAGTTGCCCACATTAGGATGAGGTAAGAAACTTAATGGTAGAAGTAGGAGACAAAAGATGAAATTGGAGACTGGAAAGAGGCAATGAGAGATTGCCAAGAGCCTGCTGGTGCTCTCTAGATGGAGGAAAGACCAGGGAAACAGATTTTGCCCTGGAGCTTCCAGGGAGGAGCTGGCCAGCACTTTGGTGTAAGCCCAGTGAGAGCAAGCTTGGACTTCTCACCCCCAGAGCTGTGAGATGATACGCCACTAACTTCATGGTCCTTCATTAGAGCAAAACTTAACAACGCTGAGTGTGTGGAGGCGGAGTCCGGATCTGCTCCCCTACCCCGGTGGACCCACTAGTGTGAAATGGGCCTCCCACGACCGTGCCTCTGAGGCTGAGTACCCTGAGCAGAACAGCCGGTGGAGGAAACGCCAGCCCTGTGCTTCTGGAATTTGACAGCCTCCTGAGACATAACCCAGAAAGCACATAAGGAATGTATTTACTTTATTCTTCTTTCTGTTTTATAAAAGTCAATTTTAGTAAATATAGGGAGAGGTGGTGAGAATTACAGCTTTTGAGAACTAGAGAGTATTTGTTGGCAAGCGCCTGGTCAGCTTGTCCTCGGTGAGCTAGACCTGCCCTGCTCCCTGGCACTGGCCCGCACTCCTGGAGCACCGCACTCCTCTGCTGCGGCTTTTCTTGTGGGCTGACCTGACTCGTCTCCATTTCTCTCCGTCCTGAGCACAAGCTCCCTGTGGAGGCGAGATGGGCTTGAAGCAGCAAAAGGACGCCGTCAGCAAGAAGGACTGTAGTGACTTGCTAGCTGCCTTTTAGACTTACAAAACCGAGCCCCGGCCCTGAGATAACCCCATGTATGGATCTGGGGGCAGCCCCACTTCCGCCTGGGGCCTACCATGCGGGTCTGCACCTCTCACTCATCTCTAGGGTGACTCGTGCCTTGGCTCACCCCAAACCCTGAGCGGATACTTTTCTCTGTGAAAGCAGGAGGCTCTGCCAGCTGAGGAGAGGACACAGGCACGTGAGAGGACTGAGCATCCTGCCTGTGCACAGTGATCCTCTAGTTTGGGCAGCCAGCACTCAGCCCTGCCAGGAGAGAGACACACCAACCTAATGCACACAGAGGCTGTTTCTTCAAAACCAACACTAAGGCCCCGGTGCCCCTCTGGACGGCACGATTGGAGCAGGGGCTGCATTAGGACTTGTGTGTAGGAACCTGCCTCCTTTTCGTTGCAGCTAGCTTCCCTAAGGGCTCGAGACAGAGGCAACAGTGAGCTGAGTGGGTCAGGATGTAGATGTTCCCTTTCTCAGAACTATTGCTTATATCCTGCCCGGCTCAGGCTTCCCAGGTTCCATCTCAAATTTAAAAAATTTAAAAAATAAAAATAAAACAATTGCTGACTAACCTACAAATCTTTGTTAAGAAATATCCACCTTGGCCTTAGAGAGGTGCATATTTAGCATTGTGATTATTGAGGGTTAGCTATTTTCTGCTCCTTATGAATACACATGAGGATTTTCCGTTTCCTCATAACTTTGTTATGGTGACTGCCTTGCTAATAAGGATTGTGCCTATAAATGCATTTTACTCCCATAATTACTGAGACTTAAATGCTCTCCAGAGATATTCACTGTTCAGATGTCCTGTGAGCCTCAGCCAGTGAAGAGTCAGAAGATCAAATACCCTGGAGAGGTTCCAGGTTCAGGGCTGCATCCCACGTGTTGGCCATGATGCAGTTCCCATGATGCAGGTGTCCTGCCTGCTTTGTTCCGATGAAGGAAAAGGCATGGTCCTCTTTCGGGGGATGATGTTAGGATTCTGACAGGCTACTCGGAGTACTACGACACCTGAAAGCAGCCATAACTGAGTATGTCTTAGCAAATAATTTGGAATTTGACATATTCCTGGCTCTGGCCTGTGACCTCCCTTCTGCCCTTTGCCAGTTCTCATTCTAGACCTCTGTCAGCTGTGTCAGAGGTATTTCTTCTCCCCAAAGTATTTGCTTCCTTTGGGCTTCAGCAAGTCTACTCTAGAGGAGAAGGAAGCCCTAGAAGCCCATTCTCACACTCAGGGCCCCCACGCCTCTGGTCTGTGGCGTGCTGGCCAGCCAGGAGCTGAAACACCTATGAGGGTAGCTCTGGCTGCCACCACCCAGCCACAGACTGAGCAGCTCAACATGTGGTGAATAGTTCCTCACTGTTATGCAGGCTACAAGGTCAAGGTCAAGGTGTCTTCAGGACTTCTCCCCTTGGCTTGCACTTGCCACCTCTTTGCTTCGTCCTCACAGGACCAAGCTTTGCTCCATGCTAATGGACCTCTGCTCCTTGTAAGGATACCTGTCAGGCTGGATTGAGATCTACCCTAAGGAGCCTCATTTTAAATTAATCCCTATTTTAGGTCCCCATTTTTAAGTGCAATCATCTTTTTTTTCATTTTTTTATTTTTTCCCATAATTTTATTGATAAACAAATAGCAATGAGAGAGTTTCAAATCAAATTG
>NDGN011327485.1:0-11687 GCA_002564285.1 Tympanoctomys barrerae
CTTTCTTCTCATTGAATTAAGAGAAAGTAGCTGTATATCTATCCTAACTATTTTGTACATACAAATACAAAATGGTCATTCATTTGTATCCTTTTTTTTTGTTTAGTTTTGTCAGAGATGGGCATTCCATTGCATCTAAATATTGGAGATGTGCGAATTCAGCAAAATAATCCAACAAGTAGGTTTTCTAATCAAAGAGCAGATGCTTGCTTCAGAAAAGCAGTTACCTTTCTGCATCCTGTATTCTAGCATTCCCACATGATCAGAAGCAGACCACTAGATGATGTTTAAGTTCCGTGAGACATTGCTGCCCTTCATACAAGACTGGCTTTTTCTTAAGGACGTTTCTTGCAGTCACTGAACTTATCCATTATAAATGTACGTCAATTATTACCCAAGAAAATTCCACTGCATTTACATATGCAATAAGGTAAAAGGATCAGGAGAACTATCTAGCCAGAAAGAGATAATTACCTATTTATTAGAAATAGTACACTAAAGGAATACATGCTTTATTTTGGGGATAAATACTGAAATTCCCAAACCTTAAAAGAGAAACAAAAACACACTAAGATAGTAAACTTTAGTAGCACTGGTGGTATTTCTGAGATCCTTTTTAAGGATTGGCTATTTAACTCCTGAAGATGACCCCTTAATCATAGAAACGACCCTCTCCTGTGGGAAAATGCAAAGTTTTTTAGCACCAAATATCGAAGCAAGGGAGTGAGTCCGCTGTGCAGGCTATACATAACATTAACAGTCCTCATATTCTAGGAGGAAGAAATCTGCCCCACTCTGAATTTCTCCTGTGAGACGACCCATCCCTACCCTGCAACAGAACACTGCCCATATTTTTAAATCTCATTGCCCTCCCATTCTTTTGTCATCTGTGCAAAAATAGATTTAAAAAAACAAGAGTAGCTTGCTTCTGGCTGTCTGTTATAGGCTGTAAGTGTTTCAATCCTGCTGTATTTATCTCCTGGCAGCATGTGTCTTGGCGAACATTTCTGAAGCCCATCCTTGGCTTGCACACGGGCCTGAGTTGAGTTCCAGTGCAGGCCTTGCTTGCAACTCTTGCATGCTTTGATTGTGAGTATTTTATGCAGCTGCTGTTATGATCTGCATGTGAATAGACACTGCAGTCTGTTCCCAATGCCGGTAGGTAGACTGAGGGCACTGCTGACGGATCTGCCGATTTTTCTTTAAAATGCTGCAATATACGTGCATCATCTCCTCCTCTCTAGAAGTAGCCTGTTCCCAGAAGCCTGAGCCACACTACACCCGAAGTCATCACTTTAATCAAGACTCTCATCACAGCCCTGCTCACCCATTTCTCCGCGGACATGCTGACCTCAACAGCAATAAGTTGTAATAGGTCAAAAGATTTTCTTCACTTACTTCCTGAACAGCCACTGTCATTTTAAAAAATCAAACATCAACCTCTAACATTCATAAAATTTTCCCCCAAAGTCCCTGGCTATAAGATAAAATAATAATACAAAATTACCTTAGTTTCCACTGTGTTTCTCTGTCCCAGAGATGGCATACTACTGCTCCCAGCTCTCAAATAGCAACTTAGAGAAGCAGGCGTTACCGGGGACTAATGTCTCATAGTTGAACTGGCTGAAACAGTACATGGGACAATCAAAAGATCCATTTTAAATACTTCATTATGGTAAAAGACATCTTGATGTCCACACCCTTCCACACACTACCCCTCACGTGGAACATAGTTATAGCACTGTTCTTCCCACCTTCCGAATCAGTTCTTGAAGTCTTGTGCTATGAGTACCTCCAGGCAGTCTGTCAGAAGCATGGTGAGCACAGCAGCCGAGTTCCGGCCAACCGAAAGGTGGGCTCCTACACACGTGCTGATGGCTCCCTCACCCGCTGGCCCAGATCTGGCACTGTGCAGCTCCTGGCTCCTCCGCACGTCAGTGTGACCATTCAAAAGTAAATGTTTTGAATCAGTCCCAGATATTGAGGCAGGCAGGACAGCATAACTAATGACATGCATGAAAAAGGATTTCCAGAACTGTTATAAAAAGGTGTCAAGAACAATGGAATAAAGGTATCTGAAGTATTCTGAAGGGATTAATGGCAGTGTTTCTTTTACTATAATAAAAATTATAAAATCTAAACATTTCCCTGTATTTAACATACTTTCTAGATGCAATTTGTGATGGTTTTGTCTAGGTGTCCCCCCCAAAGTCTCATGCAGTCATTGGGGCAGCTTCTAGAGTTTGTGATTAATTCATGATCCAATGCAGGGACTATGGGTATGAGTGCTACCCTTACCCTGGGGCAGATAATCTGCATACAAATGTAAGGAGGGGAGAGAGACTTGCTAGCTGTCAGAGTTGCTGCTCCTCTCTTCGCTCTTTGCTGTTTTCTGCCACCATGACCTACTGCTCTCTGCCATGTGCCACTCTGTCTTGGAGCCAGGCAAGTCTGGACTGAAACCTCCACTAACTATGAGCCAAATAAACCTTTTCTTCCTTAATTTTGGGTGTCAGGTATTTTGTCCGAGCCATGACAGAAAAATAAGTGAGACAGAATTTGGAACCAGGAGTGGTGTCCTTGCTGTGACTATATCTGATATGTCATTCAAGAGCCTTTGGGAATGGTTTATGGGAAGAAATAGAAAAGGTTCAGAGATGTCTCCTAATAGAGTAAAGGTGGAACATCTTAGGCTGCTCTGTATAGGAGATTCTGGCCTGAGTTCAGAAGACCAGTATGCTGATAGAGATCCTTCCTGTAAAGACTAAGAAGGGGAGATTTATGCTGGGAAGAAGGACTCATTGGTTGTTGGACTCCAGATGATCTGTGATCTGGCTTGATAGAAAGTTTGTCTGAATTTCACTTATGTTCAGAGACTTTGTTTGAGACTGAGATTAAACACAATGGACTAACTAATCTTGCAAAAGAAATTTCAAGGCAGTGAAATGCTGAGGCAGAGGCATGGCTATCGTTGAGGGCTTTTAGATAGATTATGTTGAGAATCAAGAGCAAGAAGCCCAGCAGGACAATTTAAAATGTTGTGACTTTGGCCAGAAAGGAAGCACCAATAAAGCTGTGGATTGCAAAGATAGCGTGGAGAAGATCTCCATTGTGGAGAAGGAACAGTATTCTAGCAAAGATGGCCCGAGGGCATCACAGGAAACAGCCAGTCTCCACTCTTCACAGTTTCAAAACTGCAAAAGTGAAAGATGTTGCTTTGAGGAGAAAGCTGCAGAAGTCCGTGTTATAGAACGGTGGCAGCACAGAGAATTTGTTCCTTGGAATCAGGCTCAGAGTGCTCAGTGATCCAGGCACTCAACCCCTACATCGAAGAGAGACGAAAACCTGGCTACTGCTCTGCTGGCAGCAGACCTTGGCATCATCAAGTGGCACTTGTGTTAGACACATGCAGGATGCAAGAGTTCTGAGGTTAAGATTCCACCTAGATTTCAGAAGAAGGCCTTGGAGGCCATGCAGTGTGCCCCAGGAGGGCAGTGTGCGAAGCTGTGAGTGAGAAGCCTACAGTGCAGTGGAGACCTCAGAATTTTGTAAAAGTCTGGAACATGGATCATCTAAGGACTATTGCAAGAAGGGAGTAAAGCAGACCTAAGAGAGAAGCCATGGGAATTACCACCAAAAGTGCCACAGAGGTGGAGCCATATGACCTTACAATTCGCCACGGACTGCTTCAGATGTTCCACATGGAACTACAGGACTTCATGTTTGGCCTTTTGGGTTGTGGACTTACACTGGTCTCAATACTCTGTATCCTGCTATTTGTACCTTTTGGAATGCTAATATTTTTCTTGTACCATTGAATATTGGAAGTGTTTAACTTCTTATTTGTACAGAAGTTCATAGCTAAGAATTTGCCTTAGATCTCAGAGGAGACCTGGGACTTGGACTTTTCAGAAATGTTGAAACTGTTAGGACTTTGGAAACTCTTAAACATGGACTAAAATGCTTTGTGCATAAAAGGATGCGCATGAGTCCTTGAGGGGCCAGGACTGGAATGTTATTGTGTGTGTGTGCTTGTCACTGCAATGTATCATGCCGTCATTGCAGTGGCTTTTAGAGTTTGTGATTAATTCATGATCCAACACAGGGATTATGGGTGTGAGTGCTGTGCTTGGCTTAGAGTGAGTAATCTGCATACAATGTGAGGAGGAGAGAGGAGCTTGCTAGCTGCCACAGCTACTTTCTCCTCCTTTGCTCTTTGCTGTTTTCTGGCACTATGAACTGCTGCCTCCCTACACGTGCCGCTCTGCCTTGGAGCCAGCCAAGTATGGACTGAAACCTTCACTAACTGTCAGCTAAATAAACCTTTCCTTCTTTAATTTTTTTGGTGTTGAGTGTTTTGTCCCAGCAAGGAGAAAACAGCAATTGAGAAAGAATTATATTATGAAATTTTCAGATGGGATCTTGCTTTGACTAATACTATGCTGTTTAAAGGCAGCAAGTGAACAATCAGGAAGGGAAAAAATTCAGAGTTCATCCAGTTGAAGAGAGAAGCACCTACAAGGATGCCTTCCTCCTTTCTGAGTCTTACACATGGGTCTGTCCAAAGCCAGGGGAGGCAACACTTTTACAAGGTCTCCAAGGACTGTGGCTGAAATATTGTAGAAAGGAAATGCAAGATTTGGGGGAAGGATAAGGTTTCTCCACTTTCACCTCCAAATTCATCTTCGAGACTGTGGAGAAAGCTCCTGAGCCCCTCAGAACTGACTCTTCTTCCATAAACACCCATCTCATGAAGCTCTTAGGGGACCCCAGTCTTGTCTGTATAAAGCACCCAGAATGATGCTCAGTTATTGAGCAGTGAGTTTTAAAATAGGCCCTTAACTAAAAAGACAAATAATTTAATGGTGCACATGCCCATAAATCCTAACTGATTCATCAACAGCAAGAAGGCCAGGGAAGATCCAAAGGAGAACCAAGAGTTTTCAGAAAGCAAGACTGGTCCCTGGGCAGAAGGACCTCCTGGGAAGAAGCAAGGAAGATGGCCCTGCATAGTCTTCTGGAACATTCTTCAACTGTTCTGCTCCGTACAAGGATCTTTAATTAAGGAGCACTGAAATTTTGTTCATTCAGATTACAATTTCTTTTACCTTTCAATGTTTTCNAAAAAAAAAAAAAAAAAAAAAAAAGATTTTCCTTGGTATTTTCTCCAATCAGCATGGTTCTTCTTCCTCACGGTGGTGCTAGAGGCTCCAGGGATGGAAGGGTGGAGCTCAGCATGTCAGGATGGCGGTTGGGGTCTGAGCTTCGGGTGGAGGGCTCTCCAAGCCACTCTGGATTCACAGTACAAATGCCCCTTGTGAAATTCTCAGCAAAACACATTCTTTTTATATTTTTTATTGCCTACAAAATGCCAGGAGAGTTTCCAACTAAGAGCAATCACTGTTAAAGAAAATAGGACATAAAATAAGCTGTTATTACCTGAAGAACAGCTGTATTTTCTTTTCTTCTCAGAGAAGCACATAAACCCTCTGTATACTCTGACATGAGGATATGTAATAGAACTTTTACTTCTGTAAATACTTGACATTTGTTCTTCAATAGGTAACATCTAAAAAAGGGGTGGGAGAAAGTGAGCTAAAAATTTATCAGCCAATTGCTCCATGATTACAAAATCAAGGAAGGGATTCTCACAAATTGATTGGCCCATTATTGGCCTGAGATAGGAGGAAGTAGCCACAGTTCAGAGCAAGGACATATAACACAGTCTGAGGTCCAGTCTCAACTTGTCCTCTTAGCTCACAGGTGGTAGCAGCGGCTTGGAAGGCCACAGTGATTGCTGTCAAAGTGAGGACAGTCCTAACACCTACCTCATAGGCCCTGAGGATTCAGGAAAATAAAGTATATAAAGTATTAATTGTATCACTGAATGCATCAGATGTACCACATGGATAGTAGCTCTTGTACCTAAACTGTCCCCAGCAAGTGGGTGTCACTTAGAGCTTTATGACATTTAAGGAAGCCTAATGAACATATAAGAAGAGCACATTTAATTGTACACTTCATTTTCCTATCATTTAAACCCACTGCTTCCCCTGGTGGTGTTCTTTGAATATTGTGAGCACATTCTTATCACCTTTCTTGTATATTCCCTTACCTGGAATTGCATGATTTTATAGCCAGAAGAGTGCTTGCATATAATTTACTATAATTTCTTTGTTTTATAGATGATAGAACTAAGCATGCAGAAGATGACATGACCCAGGAAAAGTCCCAGATGTAATAGCCAACAAATTACAGATATTCTATGTCTCCATCCAATGGTCCGTCTCAATAAAACTCATGAATTTGAAAGCAATTCTCAGCCTCACCAGCCACTGACCACAGACAGGATTTCTTTCAACTATTTTATGTCATCTGTCATTTTTATATTTGCTTTGCACTTTCAGTGCTCTCTGGTGCTTCTTATTATTTGAAGATGTGAAAATAGATATGTTTCTTTATTTAGGGCCTCAAGGATTACTTGACAAGGGTTATGAAAGAATTGTTCCCTGATTTTCCTGAACCCAGGTTTCACCTGCAAGGGTCTTCTTGACTGTTACTGATTTTTAAAAATTATTAATGCATTTGGTACAGGGTCTCACTACGCAGCTAGGACTCATAGAGATCGCGTTTTGGCCTCCCCAGCACTGGGATTACAGGCATGCGTCACCACGCCCAGTCTCAGTGGCCAGCTCAGCACACCTGGGGGAGGTGCCGGAATGCCATGCGGTGCCAGGACCAAACCCTGGCCCCTGCGCTTGCCTCAGCGGGCGCTTAGTCTGCTGAGCTATCCCACCAGCCCCTTTGAGTGTTACTGATGTTTGTTTTTCTCTGACCGCTCAGCTCCCAGGGCCGGAGCCTGTATGAGCTCTCCCTGAAATCCCTGCAAGGCCAAGCTCTCAGGGCTTGGTCTACTCAGCACCCCGGCAACTTCTGTTACTTCCAGGCCATCTATTGAAAGGCACGATCCAATCGGGAAAACGTTGGAATTTGCTTCTCAACTCCGGGAGGACACAGGTTTTGGTTCGACCTGGCTTTCCATCTGCGCATGCGTGCTCCTGCTGGGTTGGTCATTCTCAGCTTTTCCGGAGGTGTCTGCACAGTCAACGAGTGTAAATATTCAAGGACATTATTCAGTATAAAGAAGACTCTAGTGACATTATAATTTCTTCCTTATAATTAAATAAAAAGAATTTCCGGAATTTGGCAGCATTATGCTTAAATATAAATTATCGGTTCAAAATCAAGCTAGCAAAGGCACACACTGGATTGAAAAGGCCACATGACCCCAGGCCACCCCTGCCCGAGAGCCGCAGGTGATGGACCTAAGCCCGCCTCCTTGTTCTGCCTTGTGTCCTGTCCTGTTTGCTCGGTCCTTCATCCTCAGAGTTCCCTTAGGGTGAGTCCCTCTTGCTTGGCTTCTGCATAACAATGTCCCTTTCCTCTGTTTCCTACCTGGGGGGGAGGGATGTAATAACAGCACAGTGACCACAGGAAGATTAATTTAAAAACTATTTCCTTTTTGTTAACTTCCTTTTTCTCATAGACTCCATCCACCTTTCTTGAAATGGCACCAGCTCTGACACAGGCCCCGGAAAGCTCTATGGACACTGATGCCAGACAGATTCTGGGTGGAGAAGCACAGAATACAGTCTTAAAAATTAAAAATAATTGGCCGGCGAGATAGCCCTGCAGACTAAAGGACTGCTTAGGCAAGTGCAGGGAGAGGGGTTCGATCCCCAGCATCACGTGCTGCTCCAGCCCCACCCCAAGGTATGCTGAGCTGGCCACCAAGAATGGGTGTGATGGTGCACATCTATAATCCCAGCGCTAGGGAGGCTGAAACAGGACGATCACTATGAGTCAGAATTGTGTAGTAAGACCCTGCACCAAATACACAAATTAAAGATAGGGATTTCTTTTGTGGCTGGGTAGAAAGAAATAACTAGAATCCAGCAAGTAGTCTAATAGGATGACTTTATGAGTCATCTGAGTCATTATTCACTGTCCATGGCTTACAAGCTGCCAAATGTGGCATAATTGGGACAACCACGATGGACCTCTTTGAGTTTCCACTCAGCACACATTCGGCGCACAGCTTCACTTCAGATCACTTTATTCCCCTATTCTCTTCAGGGAAGCAAATGGCTAGTTGCTCTCAGTTCAAATATTTACTATTTATTTTCCACTCAGTGCCTCAGAGCCACATGAAAGGAGGGAGTATCCTGGTTTTATTTTTTGCCCCCCCCCATCATATTTAGGTAACACAGTTCTTGGCCCCTTCCACATACTTGATTTATACTCTTTCAGTCTATATATGAAGCATGTCTGAGGCAAATGGCATACAGGAGATATGCGAAGCTGACTCAGTTCCTGGCACATGGAGCTAAATATCTACCCAAGAGAAAAGAAAACTTAGAAAGTGAGGCACGATGGATGAAAATGGTGGTGACAATGACTTCTCTAGAGCCAAAAATGAAGCAAAGAAGAACGATGAAACTGGAGCTAAAGCTGCCACAGAGGAAGTTTCATACCATTTAATTAGAAAAAAGGTAAAAACGGATGCATAGGCATGCCGGATTGAAAAGGCCCCATGACCGCAACTCAAAAGAAAAAGATAATTCTCAGGAGTAAACAAAAAAAGAGAAATTCACATCAGCGATCATATAACAGGGTAGAAATAAAAAGAATTTATTTTCTGAAAAGAATTTTAAAATTAATAAACCTTGGAAACACTGGTTAAGAAATAAAAGGGCCAGCCAGATAGCTCAGGGGAATAAATTGCCTACTTAGGCAGACTCAGGGACCAGAGTTCAATCCCTGGCGTGCCACACCAGCCCTACACCTGGCACAACCTGAGATGGGGATTGAGACTGGGCATGGTGGCGCATGCCTTAATCTCAGTGCTTGGGAGGCTGAAAACAGGAGGATCGCTACGAGTCTGATCTGTGTGGTGAGACCCTGTAGACCCTGTAGTAAATACATTTTTAAAAAGAACTAAAAGATAAACATGCATTTAACAAATGGTGCAAGTCAAAAAAAGAACACAGAAAGGCTGAAGAATAATCGCGAAAGATATGAACTCCCCAAAATATTACATTTTCAAACACGGTCCTTGCCGATGTGAGTGAGATTGCAGTTGTGAGATGGGCAGATCTCGCGAGATTATCACGGCGAGAAAATGCTAGCGCACAGGTCTGTAGGAGAGAGAGTGGTAGGTAGCACAGAGAGAGAGAAAGAGAAGTCTGCGGGATTGAGTGGAGAGTAGAGGCGCTGGCCTGGAATGTCAGACGTGCTAGTATGACCACGGACAAGGCGTCCTTCAGCTGACACAAGCTGGACGTGCCTACAAGGGTGATCCGCGGAGCCTCCGGAGGAAGCACCACAGCACCAGCTCCGTGGCTGCGCACTCGCAGAACCCGTTGAGGGTCTGGCTTGCCGGGGCGATAAGAGACACATTGCCCTTTTTGCTTGTTTTTAGGCTGTGACGTTTGTAGTAATTTGTGACTGCAGCCGCCGGAAATTAACCAAGTCAACCACTCTGCTAGAGTCACTAAGAAATTAATCAGAGAAAGCTGCAAGCAGGATTATACCAATAAATTTGAAAGCACAGGTAGAACGGACAGATTACTACAGCCACGAACAAATAGGATATGAGAAAAGAAAAGAGAAATATGCAGATACCAAAGCCGATAAGAACAATGTACACACAGAAAACGACTGAGCAATAGCTCTCATCAGGATAGATGCGAAAACCCTTCGCAGAGTAGCCGCAGACAGAATGGAAGATGCATGAAGAGCGGCCTTCTGTGACCACGTGAGGCTCATCCAGAGACGCAAGGACTGAGTATATGCAAACAGAGACGTGGACGTTGTGATCACAGAAGGGAATAGTTGGTAAAATGTTTGTTACAGTGCGATACACGTTGCCCTTAATCCTGCTCAAAATACTCCCCTCACTTTGAACGCATTTTTCTGTTATTCTTGCCACATTCTGAAGCGTTCTGGAAGTCTTCTTTCATGAATACCTTTAGTCGTGCTGTTGGGCTTCCTTGATTAAAAAAAGAAAAAGAAACAACTGATGAAAACAATGAGCCTTTTGCGATCCTTTTGGCTTTGGGGAAGAATGAGAAATCAATCACATGGCGTGAGATCTGATAATAAGGGGGATTAGGGTGGGTTGCAATGTTTTTACAAGCCTGCCTTTCCATTGGATGGCCCAAGGCAACTGAATTCTCCATCTATTTCATCATACCCTATAAACACAGGTCCAGGGCTGGCCAAATAGCACAGCGAATTAAAGTGCCTGCTTAGGCAGATGCAGGGGCCTGCCTTGCCAGCCCCATTCCCCGCGGCCCACCCCCAGGTGCACTGAGGTGGCGACCGAGTCCAGGTGTGGTGGTACAGGCCTGTAATCCCAGCACTTGGCAGGCTGTAAACAGGTGGAACACTACAAGTCCGATCTGCACGGTGAGATCCTGTGCACCCTGTCCTAAATACAAAAATAAGTAAATAAATAAATAAATACATTTATCTAAAAAATCCCACAGGCCCAAAATAGTACTTCCAGAATTGCTCCATAAACAATGAAATAAGTATGTTTAAAGCAAGGAGGAATGATTCGAGGGGGGCTTAATGGCAATGTGTCTTGTACTGTAATAATTTTTTAAATTTAAGTATTCAACATGTGTTTTGATCACCCTTGTATGATCTACCACATTACCAGAATTAAACACAAAAATCATGTGAGCCTCTTAATCATGTATCTAAAAAATTTAACAAAAATTGAAAAGCCTTTCTTAGTTAAAATCATAAAGCAAATTAGATATGAAAGGGATGTACCTCAACCCATTAAAGGCTATACATGGCAAAATGGGTTAATATGTTCAATGATGAAAAACTGAAATCTTTTCTTCTGAGATCAGGATCTGAACAAGGGTGCCCAGTCTCGCTACTTACAGCCAAGATAATGCTGGAAGCACTCATCAGAGTAATTAGGCAAGATGCGGAATAAAAGCATCCAAATCAGGAAGGAAGAAGCTAACCCTTCTCTGTTTGCAGATAAGATGTTAAATGTAAGACTCCACTAAAAAATATTATAATGAATAAATGGATTAATAAAATTGAAGACTATAAACCAGCTTGCAAAAATAAGTAGCATCACTGTACACTAATAGAAAAGTATAAAAGAAACCAAGAAAACAATCTGACTTATAATAATCACACATCCTCAAAAAGAAAACTTAAAAATGAATTTAAACAAGGAGGTTAAAACTATAAATGATCATTGCAAGAAACTGAAGAAGACTTAAATAAATGAAGAAATATCATAGGATCATGGATTAGAAGAATTAATGTTTAAAATATTCATACAATCCAAAGTAATCTTCAAATTGGATGAAATTAAGTTTTGAAAAAATAGTTTTCATAAGAATAGAAAAAAAACAATTTGTAAAGAATCACAGAAAATAAAAAGAAAAAGAAATCAAAACAACACTGAATGACTAAAGCAATCTTGAGCAAACAGCAAGCTAGAAGATTCACAGCACTGGATTACAACATTCACTACAATGCTATAGTAATTCTAGCATTGCCAGTCCTATGGACAACCCGCTACTATTATGGACTACTGGGCTACATTGGATTATTTTGCTGAATTCATATACCTACAATATTTAAATGGAAAT